>JAVYIG010013136.1:0-49007 GCA_035222895.1 Strongylocentrotus droebachiensis
TCCCCTTCATAAGGTTGGAATTATATTTTAGCACCTCTTTTAATGAAATGATTGTGACAATATGACTTATTCTTGATAGATAACGTTTTTATGTTCTCAGAACTGTATTGATCAATCTAAAGATTCATAGACAAAGATCTGCAAAGTTCTGATAAGATATAAAGTTTGTCTATAAAAAAATAAATCATAATTGTCACAATCATTCCATGGAAAGAGATAAGACAAACTATTCCATTTTTATGGGCAACTAAATGCTCGCGTGATCATCAGGTGATACTTCATCGGCATCGATGACTTGGTCAGCATTTTAAACTTGTCATGTGATTAAGATAAATTAGAAAAAGTTAATTATTAATTATGAAATGACATGTACTTATTTCAACTCTTTTTCTCTCACTCACACGTCTTGTTATTCACTGTATATAAAACGATATCGGGTATGTTCGTAATTACATTTGAGGCGCTTGTCAAGGTTCAAGGGGCTACTTATTTAGGTTGGCCAATAAAACTACTGGCAATCTTAACGTCGTTTAAAGCTCATCATATTCTTTGTTTCTAGAAGTATAGCTTTTTATTCTTTGCTCCAAATAAAAACTGATCTCAATAGATATTTTCTTTACATTGTCGTAATATCTTGCAACTGACAAACAACTTTGGCACTTATTATGGGAGCGGCTATTGGAGGAATTGTGGGTCTCGCCACTGCTAGTACGTCAGCTGTCGTCATGACAAATAACCGCTGGATTGACGTTAAAAATCGTGCTTCCAAGTCCGTAGTTGTAACCGTTGATGGTGAAGAAGAGACCATCAGTCCAGACAATACATATAGGTTTAAAGTAAAAAATGCTACACCAATAAGAATAAAAGTTACGCGACCTAAAAGCGAGAACTCCACTTTTGAAATTAACATCAAGGATTATTGCCACGGAGATTACGTCGTTGCAGATTGGGGGTAACGGGGGCTTACGGATATATTGAATCAAGAAGTTAACTTCTTGATTCAATATAACGACTATGGATGGCCTTGAAAGCAGAAAACAGGTAAGCTGATAGAATTTTGACAACAATAATCTCTACTATTTTCCCAGATCAAAGTAATTCGAACCCTACACATATAACTCAGTAGTTGAAGGCACCCTAAGGTAACCTCTCCCAAATTGCATGCTAATGACCTGCACCTCTGTTTAATCAAGGAGTTTTAAGAGCTGGAGACCCAACTGGCAACAAGTTATTCCAAGCAGCTGCCGTTTTCAATGGTTGCACAATAGAATCTACTGGTGTCCTGTAACCTTTGATGTCCGAGGTTCGAAGCCGCCAATATCATTAGGAAGGTTGACTAGTGGTTTTTTTCACAAAGAAATATCCTTAATATTTCATTTTTATTTGAACTTACAAGGGGAAAATCGGACTGATGATCATAGATGAATAAAAAAGCCAAATTGTGCTAAGAAATTGTCTTATATGCATGAAAGCTGCTTTAATTTGTGAAAAATAGTAAACTTCTACAGTCCTGCAATTTGACACTTTTCCGATTACTTCCTGCTCATGAAAATAAAAAGTGAATTTGTTCATGAACAGTTCTTTATGATTTTATATGTCAGATTATTGCCCACGCATGCCCAGTCGAGTAATTTTGATTCATGTTTCAGGAAATTTTGCTCCATTTCTTTTCGCTTGCCTCATGTAAATGTAACTAAGCTCTGTTGTACTGCTCGTGGTAGCGAAGAGTAGTTATCATTACAAAAGCATATGTCCCTTTGAAAGTGACCCGTTAGTTTGCAGCTAGGCAGGAATCTTTTGTCTACGTATCTGCAAGGAAGATCCAGTTAAGCACATGCCTGACATATTTTCTCATGGCGGCATCGAAGATGGTTCAAAGGGAAAGATCTAGATAGGACTGGCTCTCTTAAAACTTCTTGGTTTAATTATCCCCATAACAAAATCATTGCAGGCCTAGCTAGAGGTTTGATGGCGACCACCAGTTAAAATGTTTGCAAGCACAAATAGTCATTTTTTTCCAATGGGTAAATTTCTTTTGATATCAGAAATATACCCATTTCCATAATGAAATGTGTCCTCTATTAAACAAAAAGCAACTCAAAAACACATTCAACATATATATGAACTGTGTACAATGTTTTCCCTTCCATTATAAACTGTTCCCTTCAGTTTAGTATTTAATCGTTAAATTTCGTCTTCAGTCATTCATTTTCCAACTTTGACCATTCAATTTCATCCTTTTGCATTAAAATTCATCAAAGTCAGTTCAAATTGATGATCCCGGCCGCTAACGTAATCAGTTTGCAATTAATTTCGTTAAAGCGTCATTGAAATTCCTCTTGTTATTCGTCTCCTGTACGGGTATACAATTTTGTTTCGCTTTGTCTCTTAATTCTACCTGAAACATGCTTTCTGTATTTTTTTTAGCAAGGTAAATGAGATCTATGAATTTTAATTTTCGTCACCATCATATTTCTATTCTACATTATTTTGGTTATATGCCTTGATTGCTCCAGCTCTGATCACGTTTATGAATGAACAACATTACAAATTTATTTTTTATAAAACGACGTCTAGTGTGGGGCACCAAGCCACAAATTCAAGGAATTTATATGTTCACACGAATAAGATCGATTTCATGCAAGGGAAAAAAAGGAAAATTGGCTTAGTTATATAGAAAATTCCATATTTCCTTTTTCTTTTCAAGAAAATTCGACGATTTCTCTCCTTGAAATTTGACATAAGATTGATTGATCTGTACACCAGGCATTCAAAGATGTGGGCTTTACTTTTTTCATATATATATCTTTATTCAACTTCTATATACGAGAACCCATATCATGAAAAGGGTGTCTGTCTTGCCTTAATGATAATTCGAGTTCAATAGCTTGTCTAAGCGACGAATATGAATGAAACTCTGTCTCTTGAAATTGATTGCACAAAGACGAATTCTTTGATTAAGTTCTGCAGCTGACGTTAAGGTAAGACAAATTTGAAGAAAGTCTGAAGAACCTGAAAGGACAACTGTTGATATTGAATGACCATCGATATAATTTAATAACAAATTACCATTAACTTTGGCACTTGCACGTTTCCTGATTCTCAGAACGACATTCAAGTTCATAATGGCGAATTTGAATTTTAAAAAAGTCGAGTGGAAAATCCTATAATTGTTATAAAGGACCATAAAATGACATTGTTTACACTGTTTTTTTGTTTTCTTTGTTGCAACAGGAAAGGAATCAATTATACACCCGCACCGTGGACGTGAATGGATTGTCGCTTCATGCATGGAAAGAGCATACTCTGCATCCTGATCAAGTGAAAATTAGCTTTTTAGCAGATGACACAACAATTTTTGTAGCAAATTAAATTTCTTAGGAAAAAGCCATGCGTAAATTAAAAGGTTGTGGTTGTGTAGCAGGACGTGCTCAGTTTGTACAAATCACTGACCGAGTCAAACTGTATCTGTATATTATATTAGATAGCTTAGATAGATGTGATTGGTCCAGAGCTCGTCACGTGATATCAATTGCGAGGATCCAAATTGTTATATTTTCCTGGCCGGTCACTTTTCGGTTTTATATTAACCAGCTGGTGAAATGAATATATTTTTAATCAATGCATGTCGCCCTCTTGGGGACTGTATGTCACCAATTACACACAAAACACCATTACCGAGGGTCATTTTTTTTTTTCATGAATTTTTAAAATTTTTCTATATGTAACCACTTGGGAAATATAACTCTCTTCAGCGGTCCAAAGAATGTTATATTACACCCCCTGCAAGTCAATAACTGTATAATATTAGCAGAGCTAATTTCCACTTTTCTACCACGTAACACTATCTTGATACTTTTAACCAAATGATTCTCTATTTCATGGCATACTTTGCTTTATTTAAACAGTTTTATATTAGCAGAGCTAATTTCCATTTTCTACCACGTAACACTATCGAGATACTTTTAACCAAATGATTCTCTATTTCACTGCATACTTTGCTTTATTTAAACAGTTTTATATTAGCAGAGCTAATTTCCATTTTTCTACCACGTAACACTATCGTGATACTTTTAACCAAATGATTCTCTATTTCATGGCATACTTTGCTATACATAAAAAGGTATGCATGGTATTCAAGTGAAAAATTAGCTTGTTGGAAAATGACACAACAATTTTTGTAGCAAATTAAATTTCTTTGAAAATGCCATGCATAAAATAAAAGCATTTGGTTTTGTAGCAGGACATACTAAGTCTGTATCTGTATTCACTTCAGTTGATTTCCCCACGCTCTGTCTGCGCAATTCGCCGACTGGGTGTCTGGAGTGGGCGGGGTCGGGGTGTGAGGCGATCTGTCTTACCCGCATGTTGCGTGTGGATTGTGTGTGTTGGGGTGGGGGTGGGGGGGGGGGGGGGAGGGGGAGGGGCGGTTATGTGTTTGAGTGTTAGTATGAGAGTGTTGAGGGTGTGTGTGTGTGAGGGGGGGGGGGCGTAGAGCGGATTGTCTCATTCCTCGACTTTGCTCCTCCAACCTGTTGGTGGTCTGGAGTTTCCATTGTACCTGTGGATGGCTTATTTTTACTTTTTTTTGTGTGAAATTGGTATATGTATCTCATTAACAAATATTGTAATAATTTGTTAATTTCTTCAAACTGTAACAAGGATTTTTGTTTTCAATTGTCAACATTTACGTAGCAAACAATCATACATGTATATATTTTTTCTCTGCTGCTTAATTTTTTTGAAATTATTTGATTATACAGATATATTATTGAATATTTTGGACTGATTTAAAGGTAGCTCTTTAAGTTTTTGTTTGTATACTTTCTTCTTGTTATTCTATACTGCACTGTATATCTTTCATTACATGTTTTTTCACTATTTTGATTTTCTGATTTTCTGAGTTTTTGAAGAATATGTGATAATTTTGCCGATTGTACTTTCAGATAGCTGAATTAATATATATATCTAATTAAAAACATTGTAATAATTTGTTATTTCTTCAAACCATAACAATGATTTTTTTTTCTTCAACTATCCACATTTACGTAGCAAACAACACATGTACATATTTGTCCACTGCTGCTTTCGTTGTTATTATTCTATACTGTACTATATATCTTTCATAACATGTTTTTTGTTTTTTTTAGTATTATCGTGTTTATGAGATTTCCGAATTTTTGAAGAATTAAGATCATTTGCCGATTTTACTTTCAGATAGTTCGAAATCCTTGAATTATTAAAATTTGTATATTTTTTGATTTCTTTAAATTGATTTTAACGAACTGTCTGTTTCCAATATGTATCCTAAATTGTTGCAATTGATTACAATTTATTTGTAATGTTTTGTTGGAAAAAGAAATAGAATGGAATTGAATTGAATTGAATTAAGTAGCTCTTCTAGACGTGTTACTTGCGTTTACGACTTTCGTCAATGCCTTGTTTCATTACTGCATTCATTTTCAGATATCTACGCTTCATGAAGAATATCAACTTTTTTGTCTTATGTTACCCTGCAAACGTTAAGTTGATAAACAGCGAAAACAGATCTTCTTAATGAAAAATAAACGGTTTCCGCTATGTAATCAGTCATCTCTGTGTCACTTCATATAATTCTTAATACCAAGTGAGTGAGAGAGAAAGAGAGAGAGAGAGAGAGGGATATAGAGGGATGAGGCAGCGAAGAAGGAAAAGAGTGAAGAGTGGATTTATGAGAGAAAGAGAGAGAGAGAGAGAGAGAGAGAGAGAGATATGGGGTGGGAAGGGAGCGGAGGGAGGGGAAGATGGGAGAGTAGAGAGAAAGAGAGAGAGAGAGAGAGAGAGAGAGAGAGAGAGGGATATAGAGGGATGAGGCAGCAAAGAAGGAAAAGAGTGAAGAGTGGATTTATGAGAGAAAGAGAGAGAGAGAGAGAGATATGGGGTGGGAAGGGAGCGGAGGGAGGGGAAGATGGGAGAGTAGAGAGAAGGAGAGAGAGAGAGAGAGATATGGGGTGGGAAGGGAGCGGAGGGAGGGGAAGATGGGAGAGTAGAGAGAAGGAGAGAGAGAGAGAGAGAGATATGGGGTGGGAAGGGAGCGGAGGGAGGGGAAGATGGGAGAGTAGAGAGAAGGAGAGAGAGAGAGATATGGGGTGGGAAGGGAGCGGAGGGATGGGAAGATGGGAGAGTAGAGAGAAGGAGAGAGAGAGAGAGATATGGGGTGGGAAGGGAGCGGAGGGAAGGGGAGATGGGAGAGTAGAGAGAAGGAGAGAGAGAGAGATAAGGGGTGGGAAGGGAGCGGAGGGAGGGGGAGATGGGAGAGTAGAGAGAGAGAGAGAGAAGGAGAGAGAGAGAGAGAGAGAGAGAGAGAGAGAAGGAGAGAGAGAGAGAGAGAGAGATCTTCAAGATATGTTTACTCAGTCTGCAACAACACATCGTTATAGCACTAGAATCGCTGATACTCATGAATTAGTTATCCCAAAAGTTAAAACTGAAAATGGTAGAAGGGCCTTTTCTTTTGAATGTGCAACTATCTGGAACAACCTCCCTAGTGAAGTACGAAATGCCCAAACTAAGCTGTCCTTTTGCACAAGTTATTTGAGAAAAATGTAAATAAAACCCCAAACTTCGTACACGCAAATAAGGAGCATCTATCACAAACTTGAATATTTAGTACTTAACAATTATTACAGATTACTGTATTTCCCATAATTGTCCTACATACTAGAAAATAATGTATACTTATGCTTAGACACACTGTTACTACAATATAAGGATTTCTTTTCAATATTTGTTAATGTATGATTTTCTTCATGACTTGATTTTTTTAATTTTATTTTTTTACTTGCTGAGTTTACACTTAATCTGTATTCTTTCTGGTATATCATGTTTCCTATTTACCATGTAATGATGTTTTCATGTATATGTATGTCTTCATATGTTTTTTTATGTTATGCAGGGCCCCCAAGTATAACAATATTTTAACTACAGATGGGCCTATCCTGTTGAAATAAAACGAGATGAAGAAATAAATACAGAAAGAGAAAAGAGAGGGAGAAAAAGGAATGAGAGAGCGAACAACAAAAAGAGTGGAAATTGGAGAGAAGGAGAACGAGAGAGAGAGAGATAAGGGAGCGAAGAGGGAAGAGTGGAGAGAAGAAAAGAGAGAGAGAGAGAAGAGAGAGAGAGAGAGGTAGAGGGGGATGGAGTGAGAGAGAAAAGAAAGGGATATAGAGGGTAGAGGGAGCGGAGAGAGAGGGAACTAGTGACGAGTGGAGAGAAGGAGAACGAGAGAGACTGACCATAGACGTAATAGAATTTGTATTACGTCTATGGACTGACATACAGACAGACCGAGAAAAGAGAGGGAAAGAGAGAAAGGGGTGAGAGAGCGAAGAAGGAAAAGAGTGGAGAGTGAAGAGAAGAGATGAGAGAGAGTGACAGAGAGTGGGATAGAGAGAGAGAGAAAGAGAGAAAGGTGGGGTAGAGGGGGAGAGAAAGACGGATGGGAAGGTGGAGGGAGGAATGGATCGAGAGAGGGCGAAAAGGAGGAATGTATTCTCAGGGGCATGGAATGAGATTTGACTATCTAATGATACACGTCTTGGGTAGAGGGGTCTCTTTTCTGAATGCTTGCAGTTCCATCAAACTTAAAACTGGAAAATGCATTACTATACAAATAATACACAGGAGTGGGGCCAATAGGCGCTGGAAGTGGGGGGGGGGGGGGGGCAAAATGCATTTTCGCCCCCAACCCCCCCCCCCCCAAAAAAAAATAAATAAATAAATAAATAAAACGCCCCCCTCCTAGAAAAAAAGCAGTAAAGGAGTAAAGATGGTTTTTATTTTTAACCCCCCAAAACATTACAATAATAAAGACCTGAACTAAATCACATTTAAAATTCCATTCAAAGAAAAGGAAAGTTAACAGGAAAAACATTGCGCATGCCACCTATATTCATCAATGGAGGTTTTTATAATAGCGATACGCGCATATCGTGGACGTATTGTGAGAGAATGTGAAAACGTGTCTGTTTTTTGTTATAGGGGTGAGAAGACATGAGCCCCTGAATGCTGGCGTACTGATGGGGGGGGGGGGGGATAATATAGGATTTCCCGTCCAAATTCGCGCGTTTGTCATTCGAATTCATTTACTTTGCATTTAAGTTAGCGCAGATCGGCTTTGCTATGCCAATTATCATTCAATTTTCCAGTTTTTGTATTTAATTTAGGATTTTGGTCGAAGGGTTTCATAGATCTGTCATTCAATTTAGAAACTGCTCAACGAGCATTCAAATTAATATTCACTTGTCAAAGCGTAATTTTTATCATTCAAATTAACACCTGTCATTCGTATTCATAATATTTTAAGTTACGAATGTTAGGGGGAAGAATTGCAACAAACTTTTACAGTTTTTAAATAATGCAGTAAAAATGCATGATTTGCCATTGGGGTCTAAGCTGTTATTCAATTTATTCACTGGCAGGACAATGCAGATGGGTGTAGTCAGTCATAAAGTAAAGAAGGGGCGAAATCAAGGGATATGGCATTTCTGCGCGGACATGTTCATATACCCGAGAAAGGTGGGGGTACCCTCAATCGCCCCTTTTTACTACAGACTCGGAATTTTACAAGAGTAATTCACATCGTCTCTTATACCCAGCACACCCCTCTGTTTTTCTTAAAGAGTTTCATAATTTACTTGCCCGCCAGCAGATCGATGGCTAAAGACATGGCTAAATATAATGAATCATGTTCAAATTGTTGACTCTAGTCCCTACCCCAGTCACAATATTTTACCCTTCTTCCATAATTAAATTATGATGAAATTATGATAAATTTATGATGAAACATAAGACAAACAACTTCCTTACATGAACATTTACAAAAATATTGAGACCATCAGGCCCATAGATGGAAGTCGTTTTTTTCTTCTTAACAATCAAACTTAAATGCTGATGAATATCGGATAAATCTAATAAGTATAAGTGTATAAATGCAAGAAAATGAAATATGATGAAATACACATGAAAAAACAATCTTGAAAGAAAAAGAATGAGCTATCAAAATTGTGTAATAAACGAGAAATGTATGTTGACCATTAATTTAAGTGCACAAAGTGCTAATTTGAATGCTACAAATTCGTCCTTGTTTTCACGAAGTGACGGTAGTGAGGAAAATCGTAACGCAAAGTGAATGCAATTTTTTTTCACTACCGTCACTTCGTGAAAACAGCGACGATTAATTAGAAGGCTAAAAGTACACCGTCGCGTTGTCAAAAAATCGTGTTGCGCCAAATCGAATGACCAAATAGCGAAAGAAGCACATTGTTCACTAATTTGAATGAAACATACGTAGATTCTAACGAAAATTCCTTAGATTTGAAAACTAGAAAAGGGAATTTAAACCCGAGATATACCTGACTGCACTAAAACCGTCGAATTTGAACTCAAGACAAATTGATTTGAATGACTAACTCGCGAATTTGGCCGGGAAATCCTATATGTCCATAGAAACACAAAGAAACTGGTATATAGAGTAAAATGCCATATTTCCCAACATAAATATGACAGGCGGACACTCGAAGCACAAAACTTCATAAGGCTTGATACAAAAATATGGCTAACGCATATCTAAAAAGTATGTTCCAGTTCTCACGGGCAATGTCAATCAATCAGTTTGTATTTTGGTCTTGCACATTGGTATTGCATCAATGTGTACAAGGTACATGTACATTGTCATGTAAACCTATTTTTCTGACTTGGTTGTCGTGGCCTTCAATTTTTTTTTGAAAGAGGCTATTTCGCCAAAGAAGTTCATTGATCAGACCAAGGAGTTTTAAGAGCTGGAGTCCCAACTGGCAACAAATTATTCCAAGCAACTTTTGCAAAGTTACGTACCACTTTCTCAAGTTAGCGAGGGGAATGGGATCTGGAGGTTTTTGGGGTGGAGCTAAGCCAGTTTGAAAAACAAATATTTCAAACAATATTTAGAAATCTATGAAACAAATTCAGAAGTTTACATATCAAGATATGAGATGTATGCGGGACTGCACACCAACAGGAATACACTTGTATTTCGATGTCATGGGCCCTGTAAATTTCTTTCTGTCACCCTTGCTTCCCGTCTCTCTCTCTCTCTCTCCCTCCCTCTCTCTCTCTCTCTCTCCCTCACACACACACACACACACACACACACACACGCACACGCGCACACGCATACGAGAATTCACACACGCAAACACACACACGCACACCTTCACTCTCTCTCTCTGCTCTAACTTTCTTTCTCTCTCACTCACCTTTTCTTTTTCTCTCTCACACGCTCTCTCGCTCTCTTTGCCTTACCTTTTCTTTAAGTCACTCCCCCTCTTTCTCTCTCTCTTTTACCTCCTCTTTCTCTCTCTCTCTCTCTCTCTCTCTCTCTCTCTCTCTCCATATATCCCTCACACATAGTCATAACTGATACAATCTCTGAGTGTAGGATGATCATGTATGTATCGTGCCTCTGTGCTCTGTGCACCCCCAGCTTCGTTTCACATAATAGCAAAGGGGACGCGCTTCCATATCAACAATCTAAATATATTTTGTTATTTGCTGCGAATCAGCCATCGCCAATCTGCTAAACTTGAACGGTTCTCTTGATCATGGTATTTTGTTGTGTCAGGAAGATACCTTCCTTATTATTGCCGGGCGAGTAACAACAGGTTGTCATTCAATTTTGATTGTCATTTAAGCCGTCGGATTCTGTTCGAATACCAAAAAACTGATTATAGAATTGGAATTAGGTGATTTCCTTTCGTACAAACACACATCTCATCAATCATGTAAGTTTCCTGAGGTTTTATGAACATATGTTACCTTAAAATATAATCACTACTAATAACTGTGTGCATTGCTCCATTAATACAAGTCACAACACATTTTATATTGTTTTATCATTGACATCATTGCTATTGATAAGTCTTTTTATGTTGATCATCATCATAATTTGTATGATGGTGATGATAACTATTATTATTATTATTATTTCATTTGTATTTGTGTGTGTGCCTCAAATGAAGTGTTTATTTACATTCAAGCATCAAAATAAAGTTGTGAGAACAACTATAATCAATAGAAATCACATATTTTCTCAACTATAGAATATTTCATTTAAAGTGCTTTTAACAGTAACTGTTTCTCTGGCAACCTTTGGTCTGGCTTTTTTTAGCTCCTGATTTACAAAAATTCTTTTTTCTTTAATTTCTCTTTCAAATATGTATTTTAGTTTGAAACGGTTTTCATTAAAACCATACTTATTCCGGACCACTAACATTTTGTTTATACACAGAAAGCGATTGTTGTTACAATGACTATCTCTCTGTCAATATTAATCTTAAATTAACAAGAGATATCCATGCACAACCAGGCGCGGATCCAGGGGCCGAGCGGGCCTTGGCCCCCCTCCCCCCTCCCGCAAAAAAAGAGAGAGGAAGAGGAAGAAAAAGAATGGAAAGGGAAAGGAAAAGAGGAGAGAAAGGGAAAGCATGAAGAGGAAGAAGAAAAGAAAGAGGGAGGAAGAAGGAGATGGGGGTGGGGGCCGAAAGGGCCTTGCCTCGCAGGCTGTTGCCCTCCCCCCATCAAACAATAAGAAAGAAGGAAGGAAAGGGAAAGAAAAAAAGAAAAGAGGAGATAAAGGGAAGGAAATAAGAGGAAAAAGAAAAGAAAAGAAGGGGGATATAAGTTGCAATTTTCCCGCCAACAAGCCCCCACCCAAAAAAAGAGAATAAAGGGAAAAGGAAAGAGAAGAGCTAAAAGGGAACAAAAAGAGGAAGAAAAGAAAACTGGGGTGAAAAGAAGGAGAGATCAGTTGCGATTAATCTCGCCAACAACGTGTGGATCGGGGGGGGAGGAGGCCTTTGCCTCCCCCAGCAAACCTAAAAGAGAGAGAAGGAAGGGAAGGGAAAGGGAAAGAGGAGAGAAAGGGAAAGAACAAACAAGAGAAAGAACAACAATAGGAACTGAGGGGCCTTGAGCCCCCTTACTTTTTCTGACAATGTATTTTAAAGTGAAATCGAAAGAAAGAGAGAAAGAAAGAATTGTGACCTGTCAGTGTCACACAGCAATAAGGTATCAAAATATGCGCATCTGACCGTGATTAAACGCCTAAAACCCCTGAGCTTCCAGGCGCTGCGCCCTGGATTCCACCTAGGGCTCTAAGGCGGGCCCCTGGATGCTCATTTCACCGTAATTTAATGCCTATAACCCCTGAGCTTCTGGGGGTTCCGCCCCTGGACCCCACGCCAATTATTGTCCTGCCAGTGCAACAAAAAAGGTGTCAAAATATGCTCATCTGACCGTAATTAAATTTCTAAAACCTCTGAACTTCCGGTGGCTCTGCCCCCTGGACCCCAACTAAGGCCCAAAGGCAGACCCCTGGATGCTAATCTGACGGTAATGTAATGCCTGAAACCCTTGAGCTCCGCCCCCTGGACCTAACGCCAATAAATGTCTTGCCAGTGTCATAAATCAGGTATAAAAATATGCTCATCTGACCGTAATTAAATGTCTAAAACCCCTTAGTTTCCAGGGGCTCCGCCCTCTCGACCGAACCAGGGGTCCTAAGGCGGGCCCCTGAATGCTTATCTGACCGTTATAAAATGCCTTAAACCCCTGAGCCTCTGGGGGCTCCGCCCCCCGGACCCCATGCAAATTAGTGTCCTGCCAGTCAGTGTCACAAAAAAGGTATCAAAATATGCTCATCTGACGGTAATCAAACGCCCGAAACCCCTGTGCTTCTTGGGGCTCTGCCTCTGAACCCAACCAATGGCCCTAAGGCGGACCCCTAGATGCTCATCTAACCGTGATTTATTGCCTTATACCCCTGAGCTTCTGGGGGCTCCGCCCCTTTATCCCCTAGGGTGGCCCCTAGATGCTCATTTGACGGTTATTTAATGCCTAAAACCCCTAAGCTTCTGGGGGCTCCGCCCCTGAACCTCACGCCTGCTAGTGTCCTGCCAGTGCAACAAAAAAGGTGTCAAAATATGCTCATTTGACCGTAATTAAATTCCTAAAACCCCTGAACTTCCGGTGGCTCTGCCCCCTGGACCCCAACTAAGGCCCAAAGGCAGACCCCTGGATGCTAATCTGACGGTAATGTAATGCCTAAAACCCTTGAGCTCCGCCCCCTGGACCTAACGCCAATAAATGTCTTGCCAGTGTCATAAATCAGGTATAAAAATATGCTCATCTGACCGTAATTAAATGTCTAAAACCCCTTAGTTTCCGGGGGCTCCGCCCTCTCGACCGAACCAGGGGTCCTAAGGCGGGCCCCTGAATGCTTATCTGACCGTTATAAAATGCCTTAAACGCCTGAGCCTCTGGGGGCTCCGCCCCCCGGACCCCATGCAAATTAGTGTTCTGCCAGTGTCACAAAAAAGGTATCAAAATATGCTCACCTGACGGTAATCAAACGCCCGAAACCCCTGTGCTTCTTGGGGCTCTGCCTCTGAACCCAACCAATGGCCCTAAGGCGGACCCCTAGATGCTCATCTAACCGTGATTTATTGCCTTATACCCCTGAGCTTATGGGGGCTCCGCCCCTTTACCCCCTGGGGTGGCCCCTAGATGCTCATTTGACGGTTATTTAATGCCTAAAACCCCTAAGCTTCTGGGGGCTCCGCCCCTGAACCTCACGCCTGCTAGTGTCCTGCCAGTGCAACAAAAAAGGTGTCAAAATATGCTCATTTGACCGTAATTAAATTCCTAAAACCCCTGAACTTCCGGTGGCTCTGCCCCCTGGACCCCAACTAAGGCCCAAAGGCAGACCCCTGGATGCTAATCTGACGGTAATGTAATGCCTAAAACCCTTGAGCTCCGCCCCCTGGACCTAACGCCAATAAATGTCTTGCCAGTGTCATAAATCAGGTATAAAAATATGCTCATCTGACCGTAATTAAATGTCTAAAACCCCTTAGTTTCCGGGGGCTCCGCCCCCTCGACCGAACCAGGGGTCCTAAGGCGGGCCCCTGAATGCTTATCTGACCGTTATAAAATGCCTTAAACCCCTGAGCCTCTGGGGGCTCCGCCCCCCGGACCCCATGCAAATTAGTGTCCTGCCAGTGTCACAAAAAAGGTATCGAAATATGCTCACCTGACGGTAATCAAACGCCCGAAACCCCTGTGCTTCTTGGGGCTCTGCCTCTGAACCCAACCAATGGCCCTAAGGCGGACCCCTAGATGCTCATCTAACCGTGATTTATTGCCTTATACCCCTGAGCTTATGGGGGCTCCGCCCCTTTACCCCCTGGGGTGGCCCCTAGATGCTCATTTGACGGTTATTTAATGCCTAAAACCCCTAAGCTTCTGGGGGCTCCGCCCCTGAACCTCACGCCTGCTAGTGTCCTGCCAGTGCAACAAAAAAGGTGTCAAAATATGCTCATTTGACCGTAATTAAATTCCTAAAACCCCTGAACTTCCGGTGGCTCTGCCCCTGGACCCCAACTAAGGCCCAAAGGCAGACCCCTGGATGCTAATCTGACGGTAATGTAATGCCTAAAACCCTTGAGCTCCGCCCCCTGGACCTAACGCCAATAAATGTCTTGCCAGTGTCATAAATCAGGTATAAAAATATGCTCATCTGACCGTAGTTAAATGTCTAAAACCCCTTAGTTTCCGGGGGCTCCGCCCCCTCTACCGAACCAGGGGTCTTAAGGCGGGCCCCTGAATTCTTTATCTGACCGTTATAAAATGCCTTAAACCCCTGAGTCTCTGGGGGCTCTGCCCCCGGACCCCATGCAAATTAGTGTCCTGCCAGTGTCACAAAAAAGGTATCAAAATATGCTCATCTGACGGTAATCAAACGCCCGAAACCCCTGTGCTTCTTGGGGCTCTGCCTCTGAACCCAACCAATGGCCCTAAGGCGGACCCCTAGATGCTCATCTAACCGTGATTTATTGCCTTATACCCCTGAGCTTCTGGGGGCTCCGCCCCTTTACCCCCTAGGGTGGCCCCTAGATGCTCATTTGACGGTTATTTAATGCCTAAAACCCCTAAGCTTCTGGGGGCTCCGCCCCTGAACCTCACGCCTGCTAGTGTCCTGCCAGTGTCACAAATAAGGTATTAAAATATGCTCATCTGACCGTAATTAAATGCCGATACCCCTGAGCTTCCAGGGGCTCCTTCACCCCGCCGGGGCTTTGCCCCTTGACCATACGCCAATTTATACTAAGCTCTACCTGATCGTAAATACTTTAACCTCCCCCACCCACTTTGAAAAACGTTCAGAGGGGCTTGCATGTAAGAGTGTGGTGATCGGATTTTTTCTCTCCCCCCCCCCCCAAACAGTTTTGCTCATTACGCTACTGCTGGTCACCGTTACGTACCAATATTTGGCTCGCATAATTTCAAATTTGGGCCCCGGCCCCCCTAAGAAATCCTTGATCCGCGCCTGTGCACATCCTTCTATGAATTCATCTGAATTTACTCTATGTCTTATTATTGGATGGGTGTTGTTTTTCAAGTGTCAAGTTATTATGTGCCATAGATTCGTCTAGACTGAAGTTGAGCAATTCTTTTGCTGTTTGGGTGATCTTTTTTTTTTCAAATCTTGTTTTGGGGGGCTTTCTTGCTGTGTGTTCTATAAGTTTACGGTAAAAATCTTAACACATGTACTTCATTCAATTCAATTCAATTTATTTTGCCAAGCAATAAAAAAACATACAGGGTAAAACAACAAAAAGCGTGGCAGAAAAGGTAGAGCTAAGGCAAAGAAATATTGTATGTCATGAAAATTGTCCACTTTCCTATGTGTGAGGGGTAGCAGACACTGCTCCATGTTCTAAGTCTAATGAATGTAGACTATGTGTAGTGAACACCAGATCAGTTTGTAATAAAACAGATATTGTTATAGATCACTTGATTGAATTTGATATTGACATCATGTGTCTAACCATGAACCTATTACCTTTAAACGCTCTAGGACGCTTTAAGGAATTAATTCCTGCCAGGTACACATTTACCTCACCTGGGTCGAGTGTGGCAAATGAAGATTAATGCCTTGCCAAAGGACATTAGTGCCGTATGCAGGTTTTTTGTGGGCTACTCAGAGATCCGATTTTAGTGATCTATATTTCAAATTAAAGCTCTTATAGTGACACTAATAAAAATATTGTAGATGTAAACCTATGGTTTTGGTTTTCTTTACTTTAGGCATATTTGGTCTGCTTGACAAGGTTAGTCTACTAGCTGTAACTTGAAAAAATAAAAATATAAAGTGAATAAAGTGTGTCAATCATTACGTCAAAGCTATAAGTGGAGAGGGCTTCCATAAAACCAATGTATGATTGATTTTAACTTGCATTATATTTTGTGCTATACTTATGCTGTAAATATTGTTATACATCAGCGGCGGATCCCGGATTTGAAAATAGGGGAGGGGGGGGGGGCACAGGCAGCAAATTCTTTTAAGGCACTGGCAGTGCCTTAAAAGGATGTCACACGTTGCAGTCCACGTTCTCGTCGTGCAAATCCAAAAGTCCCTAGTTATACCGTTTTATATTCCACATACTAAGAATCTTGCTCTACGATTGGTCAAAAGTAAATCACGTGATGAAAGATAGTTCGCCAATTATTGATGGGAGAAGCAAAAAGTTCGTTACACTGTGTAGATAGTACTACTATCTACACATTGCAACGCACTTTCACTGAAGATAGAGGTACTATCTACACAGGGCAACGCACTTTCACTGAAGATTATCCAAAAGCGCACTAAAACAGGCGTAATTAAGCGCGCATTACCAATGAGCGCAATTAAAGCAAACACAAGTCGTGCGCGCACCATACCCTCAAGGGGTTGGGTTAAACTTTTGACTGTTTTGGTGTGAATTTGGGCCGATGTTTTTCATGTAGATGCATACACGCCCTTCTCTTTTTGTAGTTATTTTTTTTTAGATGTGGAATATAAAGCAAATAATCACCTTTTGGTTTCAGGCGATGGCAAACTATCACTTCCTCGTCGGAAGATAGCTACATCCAGATCGCCTCGGAAGTAATTGTTTGTCCCATCACCTTCACCAACGGTAGTTATTTGCTTACTAGTTCGACCATAATGTCCACACACAAAACATTCCGTGATTCTTTATCGAGTTCAGTTCTAGTTCGAACGATGCCCAGACCCTAGTTTCGTTATACGACGTTTCTGTATTCGATGTATCGTTATTAAGTATGCACACACACAATTTCATCGAAACGGTATACGTTTCGGGATAGCTATACGATGACTTTTTTTTTTACAGCGAATTCGAATAAACGAGTTCGTAAATAGCTCTGGAACGCATGACCCCAAAATATCCACAGATCTTTTTCACGATGGATACGTCCCACGAGTGTATTTTAGAATCACTGCCAAAGGGATGGAGGTGCTTCATGAATACCTTTTGTTTGCCTCTTGAGAAGAATATTTCCACCTGTGTATCAGATAAATGTACTATTGGAGCATAAATGAATACTGATTACATAACTTTCATGAGCACGATCCGAGTATTCGTCTCAATGGTTTTACAATTTGGGTACGAATGACCTTTATCTGCCCATGCGCAAATCCTAATTACGAACTCGCTTATTGAAGCGCGCGCTTTGTTCTCCATTCAAGTCGCCCGATTCCATTAGACCATTATTCACCTGTTAAGAATAATAGTAATTCAATAGTCAGAATGCGACTGCATGTATCAAGTGTTGCTAGGTAGGTCTAACATGGCAACAACTAATGTATGCAGTTTGGATTATGTCTATTGAAATTGAACTATTGAACTATTATTCTTATCAGGTGAATGAAATAATTTGTATTGAGGCACTTCACAAAGACTTATGGTTACATTACGAAAATGGCCTATTAAACGGGCAGATCTGACACGTATAGAGGTAAGGTAAAAAAAAAAATCGTGGGCCGGCCAGGCGTGACTTTTTTAAACCTAGGCAAGCATCCTATTAATCAAAGCGGCTTGGAAAGAGCAGGGAGGTGAAAGAATGGAGGCGAAACTCTTGTAATTTATTCAAACGCATTCGTGAGTTTTAAAGCTTAACAATGGGATGTGTTACATTCCACTTGGCTTTGAAGTTCCATGCTCCGAACCGCGCTTCCACTGCGGGGACTTTCGGAAGCCAGGCACCAGTTTTACATTTATTACAAAATATTAAATTACCGGCAAAATGTCAGTGTTAATCAAAAAAATCATATGGGGATTGTGTCGGGAATAGTGCATCAAACCAATTTTCAAACTTAGTACTTCGTCCTTCCTATAGTTTGTGTGCCAGAGTTGGTAAAAGAAAAATTACATCCTGACAAAAAATATTTTAGGATAATGCGTTAATTTGTGCATGTTTTAATGTCCCGTTATTTAATCCATGATTTACAATCTTCAATAACATCAAGTTTGGTATTGCGTGTTTTCGCGTGTTTAAAAAAAAATATTTTTGAAGTTTAAAAAAGGATGAAATTACAGAAGTTTGTGTTCGTTTGTTCTACTATTTACACATTCCACAATGGATGAGAAATCATTGAAAGGGGGCAGCAAACAGTTGCTGTGATACCATTTTCTGATGTAAGACTTCTAAATCCTGAAATTTCATGCGCTCTTTTATCTCACCACTTGGTCAACAGTTGCAGATTAGCGCATACCTTTTCGGCGGCTTGGAGCATGGGGTCAAAGGAGAGCGGCTTGATCCCAGTCCTTCTCTATCAAGTCCCTGAAAAGTGGTCACAACCAATCAGACTTTGATTATTTTTGCTTTGCCTCACTATTTATAAAGGCAAAAATAGAAGGGATTCGATCTTACTACTCTAAGATAATAGTACACTGACTTACCAATTGAGCCAACGGTGGGTTGAGGGATTTGCATGATTATTATAACCCCTAACCTTAGCTGGTATCATACACTTACATCCCTTAGTGTCCCTTTTAAATCTGATGAGCCTCTTTTGCATAAGTGTCAAAAGAAAGTGTCTATACTATGCACCGTTTCACCTGTGATAGGTGCCTTATCTTCATAACTACGTAACGAATCAAGTACCGTTTTTTCATCTGATTATGTCCTTTCTTTGTTTCTGATATTAAAGACCGTCGATACTACTGGGCCAGAAGGGATGAGACCACACAGCGAGGTCACTAACAGGTGGCTATCTCATTAACTCAGCTATCAACTAACCGTAAGAAAAAGAGGATCATAGGGGACCAACAGGCACCGATTGGGGAAGTTTTCTATATAGAGGAAGCAAGTAGCAACAAGTAGGAAAGTGGGGCTTTAAGTGCCTTTTCCCCTCCGATAATTGCCCCTTTTTACTTCTGAGAAATGCCCATTTCAAAATCTGATAAATTGTTCGAGCCGACAATGTAATTAATGCAAATTTATAGGGAAAAGGTGGCTTTTCTCAGAAGAGAAAAGAGGCACTTATCAAAGTTGAAAATGCACTTTTCAGTCAGAATTAAGCCCGTTTTATAATAACGCATAATTTTTTCCTCTTATCCTCAAGTGAGGTTTTTATTTTCATAATTTCAATACATGCTTACATTAATAACTCAATGAATGAGTGAAAGATATAACATAGGCTAAAAATTAAAGTATATTCAACAATTCTTCCAGCTTAGTATTGTTTCCTTTGCTAACACATTCATATCTTAAAAATAATATTAGCAACAACTTGAATTAAAAAAACAAAGTATGTGGGTGATAAACAGAACCCTTAACAATCTAACGTAACATTTATGAATTGCATATTGTGCATAATTTAAAATTTGATTTTTTGATTTGATTTTATTTCTGCATTTTTTCCATATAAAATATAACTGAATCAGGCGCGGATCTACGGGGGGGGGGGGGGGGTTTAGGGGGTTTAAACCCCCCCCCCCTTAGGCGGCCAAAAAAAAAAAAAAAAAAAAAAAAGGAAAAAAGAAAGAAAAAAAAAAAGAAAGAAAAAAGAACGCACGCTGGAGAGAAACCCTTTCAAGTGCAAATATTGTGAGAAGATATTCAACTCAACTTAACCAAACACATGATAACTCTGGATATAACTGTGTATTTAACTGTTACTTGATTTAAAAAGACGTTATCATACACTGCTTTTTATGGTCTCCATTGTGTTAATAGATGCCAGGAAAACATCACTTACGGGGTTCAAATAAACACCCAAAAAAAATCGGCTCGCCGCTTCGCGGCTCGTGGACGATGCTCCGCATGCTCCGCATCGTCATTATTGGTCAACCCCCCCCCCCCTTAGCAAAAAGCTAGATCCGCCCCTGTGAATAACAAAGAACATATAAATGTAAGGTATAATACAACATAAATATACAATAATTTCTTCATGTCAAAATGTTTGTTTACATAATATATGTACATATAATAACGAAACTTAATATTTCCATAACATATAATCATAAATTTAAAGTATTAACCGAACTATTCTGTTGGAAAAGTGCAGGAGACCGCAAGCATAAGCAAAGCTTGACAAGGATGGCGGCCTAAAAAAAAAAACACAAACAAAAAAATCTTAAGGTAAACTTAAAATGAAAAAGTGTTTAAACGATCTTTGTGTATGATATTCAGGAGAGAATATTTCTTGTTTCCAATGTCCTTACCTACAACTAATAGCTTTTGGTCTATTTGTATTTCTGTTTGGAATATGTTAAATATCAAGTTACGTTAGTAGCGCATAATACATTACGATAATAAGTCTCCGTGGGCATCCAAAGAGTTTTAGAAGTATTACACTGGCTTTTACCTCTGGCAGCCGTTATCAGCGCACAGTGCATTTTAAGGAATAATAAGAATGTAAAAAAGCACCTCAGAATTCGTTTTCCTTTGTTGTAAGAATATTTAGAATGATCCTACATAGCTGGATTTTAAGCTATAAAATTTAATATGAATTTGAATCATTGTAATCAATACCATGATCTTGATCTAATTGGCTTGACTTGTCTCTGAATTAATCTCGTTCAGGAAGAAAGCCAAAACCAGAACCAAACGTTGGTTGTCAACCGCCGTGTTCATTGTTGAAAAAGCCTCGGATGTATGTGATGTAATACCTCCATGTCTTGCTCGTTTAGGCTTTACACGGACCGGTATTGCTGCTGGGTCATGGGCCGCGAGGGCGATGTCAGCCACCGCCACCGCCAATGGAGGAGGTGTGGGGGCAGGGAGTTTGTTCGCTATGCTCCAAGCTGCTGGGGCAATCGGATCGATGGGTTGTGGCTTACCCATTGCAGTACGCGTGGCTTTTTGCCTTTTCAAGATTTTTACTGGTGCTGATGATAATGAAAAGATTTCTAATTATATTGATTTTTTCATTTTGATAATTAAGATTGCTGGTGTACCTACATGATGCATCCTTGGATTAATCTAATCTTACCGTAATTTGGCTAATGTAATTTAATTGTGCATACTGTACCCTATGTCAATTTCTCAGTTGTAACGCAGGGGCCGGGGCTGGGGACTGCAGCCCCTACTTTTTCGAGTAGAAACTTTTCATAAAATATCCGATGATCATCGTTATTATGCTTGTTCGCATGCTCAGCCTGGATTGGCTTATACTAGAAAGCACACTGTTCCATCAAAAACGCTCAACGTCCTCTAGCTGTTAAGGGTACCTAATCTTAAAATGTAATCTATCATGCGGATATATCTACTACGTATGCTTTCTATGTACATTGACCATAATAAGGGCTAATAGATAAATTCACTCAAAAATACCAGACTCTGTAAGCTGGAACCAGACAAAAACTGTAATTAAAAAATCAGTTCAAGATGTATGTAAAGAAAATTGGAAAAGAGTGATCGAACCTTTACTTGTACATGGAGAATTCATGAAAGTTGTTCATATGGAAAATACTGATGTAACCTGGAAGTCGATTATTTACAACTTACCTCAGAGTGTAATGAAGTTCACTGTTAATGCAGCAATAGACAGTCTTCCTACTAACAACAACCTGTGGGGGGGGGGGGACAACAAAAAAGGGCACTTTCTGGAGAAAAAAGGGGCACCTTCCAAGGGAAATCTCAAAGCGAAAATATACAATTTCTTGACATTGGTATGTACCCCTATAATATGATTGCATTATCAAGGATGATTTAAATATTTGAAAATTCATTTGCAAATTTTTAAAGATTTGTGAGGTAGCAGTGCGAAAATTACATGTTATAAAGAGGAAAAACCCAATCCTGATGGGGGTTTTAAGCACATTCTCATAACGGAAGACTAAAAAGACCTGTGATAAGTGACATAATTATAACATCTATAACTACGAGCGAGCGTAGTGCTTTGGGTGAAATTGCTCTTAGTCGCTTGAAATTAGGGGCACGTTTAATAATGAGAGGAAAAGGGGACACTTATCGAAAGGGTTAAGACACTTATTAGAAAAGAAAAAGAGCACGTGTCAAAGTACAAAGGCTAATTATCAGAGGTTAAAATGGGGCACTTCTTACACCTAAAAAAAGAGGCACGCACCAGGGATGAAAAGGGATTTTATGAGAATGGTAAATGGGCATTTGTCGACGAAAAAGATGCACCCATGATAGTGTCGATCCGTAACTGATACCTTTTCATCAGGGGGGGATGATCTATTCATTCATCCCCCCTGATGAATAGGTATTACGTAAGGATCGACACCCATGCACCCATCAGATTTTGATAGGGGCATTCATGAAAAAGGGATAGGTTCCTTACTATTAGAAAGGAAGAAGGGGCACATATCATTGTTAAAAGGATAATTATCAGGGGTGAAAAGGGGCACTTATCGCATCTGAAAAGGGACACTGACCATTCAATGAAAAGAGGCACTTATGAGAATGCACTAATAGGGAATGAAAAAGGGGCACTAATGATAAAGGGAAATGTGCATTTGTTGAAAGAAAAGGGGCAACGATTAGATTTTTATTTAGCCGAGGTGAAAGGGGGCTTTTATGAGAAGTGGGAAGTGGCTATTATTAAAAAGAAAAAGAGGCACATGTTGAAATATACGGGGCAATTAAAGGGCACTTATAATAAATAAAAAACAAGAAAAGAAAATGCAATAAATTATCAATAATTCATTAAATTTTGCCCCGACCCCAACATAAACCAACCCTCTCTGTGGGCATGCCTTGAACAATAATGCATGGCCCTACAGAGGAATGTTTCCTGTTGGAGACCGGGGGGAAATGCAATGAATTATTAATAATTTATTGCATTTTCTTTGTTTTTGTTTTGTATTTGTGGGGGGCGGCGACGTACCCTAGCCCCCACTGCGTACAGTTATGATTCATTGGCTAAGCAATGGCCTCGTTACTGTGAGCCCCGGATCAAAACCGTGTCCATGTGCTATAATAGTGCCCTTTTATGATGCATTAATCCTCATTACTGTCAGTTATGACTTTAAGGACGTAGGCCCCCTAGTTGATTAGCATAGTAACACACACATGCTTTAGCAGTCACGCAAAACAAACACTCACAAATTATTATTCAATAAACTCTGAGAATTTATACTATTAGGAATAAATCATTGTCAAAATAATTCCATAGATTGGGGTAAAAATAATTATTCCACCATTATGACCAACAGTGTACTTTGCTTTACTTAAAAGTTATCCTCTTGAACCCAGGTTAGAATAATGTATGTTTATTATTTACTGTATACTCAGATTGACATTGTAGTACGCAGTGTAGAAATGTGTAGCGTCCTATTAGAGGAGAAAAAGAACTTTGTCTTAAAATGTTTGCTGATTTGTTTGATCTTTCAATATAAACTGTCTGATATTATGAAATTTGCAAAGCATGTTATGTTTTCACCATATGTTTTATTTTGTGTGAAATTGGTATATCTATCTCATTAACAAATATGTTAATAATTTTCTAATTTCTTTAAACTGTAACCCTGATTTTGTTTTCAATTGTCCATAATTACATAGCATACAATCCATGTAATTTTTCGCTACTGCTATCATTTTTTGCAATCATTTGATTATTAAAATCTGTTATTGAATAATATTTTCGACTGATTTTAAAGGTAGCTCCTTAAGTTCATGTTTGCATACTTCTTGTTATTCTGTAATGCACTTTACCTCTTTCATCACATGTTTTTTCACTTCTGTTGTGATTTTCTGGTTTTCTGAATTCTTTGAAAGAATATGTCATAATTTTTCAAATTTTACTTTCAGATAGCCGAGTTGTTAAAAATTGTATATATTTTCTGATTTCTTTAAAATTGATTTTAACAAACTGTCTGTATTAAGTAGGTTCCTAGACGTGTTAGTTGAATTGATGACCTTCGTCAATGGCTTGTTTCATTACTGCATTCATTTTCTGATATCTATGTTTCATGAAGAATATCTACTTTTTTTTCTTTTGCTACTCTGCAAACGTAAAGTTGCTAAACAACAAAAACAGATCTTCTTAATCGTAAATAAATGTTTTTCAAAATGTGATCAAAGTCACCTCTGTGTCACTTCTTATCATTCGTAATAGTGAGCGAGCGAGAGATAGAAAGAGAGAGAGAGAGAGAGAGGAGAGAGGGAGATATATATAGAGGGCTGACAAAGAGAGAGAGAGAGAGAGAGAGAGAGAGGAGAGGGAGATAGAGGGGTAACAGAGAGAGAGAGAGAGAGAGAAAGAGAGAAAAGAGAGGGAGATATAGGCGTGACAGAGAGAGAAGAGAGAGAGAGAGAGAGAGGGGGGGGGGAGAAAGAGAGGGAGGGGAGAGAGAGAGGGAGAAAAAAAAGAGAGTGGGAGATAGAGGGTTGAGGGAGCGGAGAGAGGGGTGGGGGAGTGTGTGTGTGTGTTTATTTATTCCGTATCTGGACACCTACCCCCTGGACATCCACCCCCGGATAACCACCCCCGGCCAACAACCCCCTAGGACGACTACCCCTGGGACAACTACCCCCGGACAACTACCCCCTAGGTTAGTTGTCCGGGGGTAGTTGTCCTGGAGGATGGTTGTCGTAAGAGGTAGATGTCCAGGGGGTAGGTGTCCTAGAACCTATTTATTCGTCAACATATCGCGGCCAAACTGAATTGCATGCGTGATTTACAAATATTTGATTAAAAACATCATATTTCCTATTCGTTATTGACAATAAATACAGATCATAACAAAGAGTGGAGAGAAGGAGAAAGTGAGAGAGAGAGAGAGAGAGAGAGAGAGAGAGAGAGAGAAAAGTGGGGGGGGGGGGGTATGTGTAAGGGAAAGAGGGAGGGAGAGACACTGAGAGGAATGATTCTTCTCATTATCTGCACCCTAATCGAATGGCCAAAAAGAGAGGTGAGAGCGAGGGGAGGGATGAAGGAAAAAGAAAAAAGAACGTGTGATAATATTTGGGGAGATTTAGATTGCTTGAAAACGCTCTTATATAATATTGTTTCTATATATTTGTACAGGGCCCCTCCTAATAAGCAAAATGTATAAGTCAGGCTGATTCCTGGCAATGAAAAGACCGAATATATAATTTTACATTTTATCTAGTGTATATGGATGATTAAATAACATTTTCGTCATATTAAAAATGCAATTTTCGCTCGCAATAGTTGAGACTCGTTTTTGTATACGTTTATGTATTCAAAAGATACGAAACGAATTTTCTTTGATGAATTTTTGATTGGGGTGATGCGAAACCTTTAAACTCCTAAAAGGGTGCCGTGCCCAAAGAAAAAAGTTTGAAAAACGCTTATCTATATTGTAGACTAAAGGCTGGTCCCCCGCCCCCTTCCAAATGACTGACCCCACGCTATGTCACTAAATGACTTCAAAAACTTGACTTTCCTCGTATTTTTCACTGATCCTATCTCCCTCGATTGCAATCTGGCATAATTGTTTTCTTCTATTTACCTTTTCACATGGTTCCTTTATTAATTATTAACATAATCATTTTCATAAAATATCGATACATACACTATTACATGACTTGTCATATAAGTATTCAAACAATAAAATGTTACAAAAAAACTCGGCCGCACAGCGCCATATCTAACGTAACTAAATATAATTTGTACACCAATTCTATATTAACATAAAAACAAACAAGCAAAATGAACATTGACACTCAGAAACAATTTGGTAAAATGAAACATTTTTTTTCACAATTTTTTTTTCTTCTTTAAGATTTGTTTTTGCTATATATCTTTCTATATCATAATAAGTTTTAACAGCTGACACAACTTTTTCAAACAGTGGTATCTGTTTTTTTGCATTTGGCTGAATAGTTTTCTTTTCTTCGAATAATAAGTATACAATTAAAAGCGTTGTTATATGACCTCGTTTCAAGCCACACAATTTATTTTTGGTTTGAGAGTTTGGCCTTTATATTGGTGTTACTGTTTAAAATCTTAAAATGGAACCACCTCATATTTATATGAACAGTTTACTAATAGGGAATCAGACAGTCGGAACACCTTGCTTTATCTTTATCTAAGCCCTGTTTCCATTTGGTGAGCCTGTTACATTCTTTTTTTTTTTTCATTGCCAATATTCAAATTTCAAGTTTCAAGTTTATTTTCCCATACCTCTCTTTTAAAAAACAGCAAGTACATTTTACAACATGGCATATTACTCAATAGGCCTAAAGGGAAAAAAAAATCAGGTTAGAGCACTATTTTTTTTGGTGCCAAATTCGAGAGAACATTTTTGTTTACAACTTTTTTTACAACTTTTTTTTTGGCCAGGTGGGGGGGGGGGGGGGGGGGTCGACGACCCCCCATCCCCCCATGGATCCGCGCCCGGTGCTTACATATACCTGTAGTGTTTTGACACGGGGATTTTAAAACTGTTTCTGCGTCTGAATATGCTTTAAAACTCTACTGAACCATTGAAACTCTCCTGAAACATTAACTTTTCCTTCTTTCTCCTCCTGTTTGTCCTCTAATCCGTTACGGGCAACTCTCCATCATGTATGTGATCCGGAACATGTGTATGGCAATCTCACTTGCCATACGTAATGTACAGGGCCCAGTGAGTGATCAGCATGAAAAGAGCTCTCACTGGGGAATCCTCTTTGGTTATAGCGCCATCTATAGCTCAGATTGTATCTGAAAGATACCAGCTTCATGATTCTGCTCCCCCCATCAAATTGCTCAACAAAATATGGAAATTATGCATTGAGGGGGGGGGGGGGGGGATAATGTCTCCTGTTTGCCATGACAACAGCGTACTACTCTACTCAAATCCTGATCCTAAATATATTGAGGAAAAGCTCAGTAAACAGCTGTCTACGTGTGTCGATTGGATGACTGATAATAAGCTTTCTTTACACTTGGGAAAAACAGAAAGCATTTTATTTTGTTCTAAAAGTAGTTCTAAAAAGTCATTTGAATTCAAAGTGACACACAATAATCAACCAATCAAGAGAAAAGAGTCTGTGAAGTATTTAGGCATTGAGTTGGCTAGCGCAATTTCATTTTCATCTTTAGTAGAATCAGTTGTAAAAAAAGCAAATTCTCGTCTGAAATTTTTGTACAGATATCAAAGTTGTATGGATTTAAAAGCAAGACGTACACTCTGTTTTGCTCTTATTCAATGTTTATTTGACTATGCTAACCCTGCATGGTATAGTAACATAAACAAGTCAGATCAAAAGAAGTTGAAGATTATACAGAACAAAATGGTGAGATTTATCAACTGTTCTGGTCCAAGAACTCATGTTGGCTACAGCGAACTTTCTAAAGCTGGTTTTCTTGAAGTCGACCAAAGATCAAAACAACTCGTATTGCATCACGTGCATAAAATATATCATACTAGGTCGAATCATTATATTCGATCCAACTTCGATCTTGTTACTGACGTACATGATTATAATACAAGAAATAGACGATTCAACTTTAACTTACCAGAAAGAGTAGGTAGTATTGGAAATTCGTTTTATTACAATGCCATAAAACATTGGAATTCCCTTCCCAATGGTGTAAAAGAAATAGGAAACTATGATCATTTTAAGAGGAAATTAAAGGAATACCTAATACTTGACAGTCAGAGAAGAGAAGTGAATGACATGTTATATGATTGAAATTTGTATTCTTCTGTCGGTTCATACATTTTCATGTTGTATATACTTACGTTTTCGTACATTATAGAAATTCTACAAATTCATCATTATTTTCCTCTTCTTCCTTCTCCTCTTTTTCTTCTTCTCCTTCTTCTTTTTCTTCTTGTACTTAATATCATTTCTATCATCAGTTTAATGTTGTTATTATTATTATTATCTTTAATAAGTAGTTCTTTTAATTTTCTTATCTGTCTGTAAATATTACTATTTTAACTTATTAATTTTATACAATGTCTGTAAGGGACCCCACTGGAAATAAGCTCTCGAGCTTTCGTGGGTTATCCTGTTCAAGCTAACTTATTTCTGATCTGTTATTATTGTATATTTTTGTATGTTGGAAACTTGACGAATAAAAATCAATCAATCAATAAATCAATCAACGGAAATGCTGGGAATTGCATGGCTCATAAAAATTACTTTAATTAATAAAAGAATGTGGGTATTTTCACTTTACATCACGAAAATATATACTTCAGGCTATTAATTAGTGCAAACAAACAAAAAAAAGGTATTTTGTAGGTATATTAATTATCTACTTTCATCCTTAAGCAGTATGATAACCCCCAAATCAATTATAATTGATAATATGGGGGCAGATCTCAGGCCCCTCCCCCGCCTTGTATAGTAGGCTTATTGTAAATTATGTACCACTGTTAAAAGTGCTTCTTGGAGGAAGAAGGTCTGCGTGTAAGGGGTTTCAAGTCGCTACACTATGTTCATTCAGATATGAGCTTCAAATATTACTTAAAACTTCTGTAAATAACTATTTGAAGTTTGAATACACTCTCAATTAACATAAAAGCTTTTTTCAAATTTTGTATTCACATAATGAACAAAATAATGGATTAAAAAAAACATATTTACGAACAGCATATTCTCAGATAAAGTTAATTTGTAATTTGATTTTAAATGCAATTTTGAATGGTCTAGTACAATGTAATGTGAAATAATTTTGAGAAATAGTTGCAATCATGCTCAAACCAGGCTTTCAAAGGAATTCAAAGCATTGTCAATGAAATCAATTTCAATTTCAATTTCATTTATTTCCACAGATTCATTAAAGATAGTATAAATTACAATCAAATATAAAAGCATTACAACAAAAGATGAACCTGCAGAGGGGGTGATAAAAGAAAAAAAAACAGAGGTTTATCGGGGATCATCCCCTGCTTAAAATTACAATATCAAAATACAAGAGTTTTTTTAAAATTATAATAAAATAACACATACAAGAACAGACATGTAAATCTATGTGTGAGGTGAATTGAATTATAGAAGCCAGAAAGAAATGTTTTGATCTGGAACTATGGAATCCAAGCTATTTATTATCAGTACTAACTGAGATTAATGTCTCATTAAATTCCTGTCTTTTGTCTTCTTTTGTTTTGGGCAGATTTATAACGTGAAGAAATGAAAAGCATCATGAACAATTATTTCTTGACAATCATTTGTTTCTTTCTTCTGGTTACAGTGTAAGTAATTTGTCTATATCATAGTTATATATCTTATTCAATTTCGAAGTAAAATTGAGAAAAAAAGTATGGGTACGTTACGTTCAACGAATAGGCATAATGTGAGATTTTTTTATTTTTTATAGATGGGGGGGGGGGGGGGGGGAGGGGTGGGCGCTATGATTCAGCAGTAGTAAGTTAAGTTGGGAATCTGGCCGATTCTTCGATTTTATATCTCTGTAATATTCCCTACACTTGCTACAAGCCGATGATGGCGTTTTCAACGATTTGGTACGCCCAGCCCAAGCATTTTTTCGCCGGGCGTAGAAATGTTGTATCAGCGCTCTGTCATTAGTCAATTATTATCATAAATATTATTACCATTAATATTATTAAACTTATCAATATTACTATTATAATGATTATTATTATCATTAGAAGTAGTAGTAGCAGCAGTATATATATATATATATATATATATATAAGAAGTAGTAGTAGTAGGAGTAGTAGTAGTAGTAGAAGAAGTAGTATACAGTATCATGTTGGTTCGTCTATTATGTTTATATTTGATACTATCATTATTATTACAATTATTTTTAATATGATGTTATTATCATCATCATCATTACAATTATTACTATTAGGCCTACTATTATCATTATCCTTTTCATGGTCAGTCTCATTCTTCTTATTATATTTATAATCAATTACATGTATTATTATTATTATCATATTGCTCCGATTGTCTCATTTTCGCTCGCGTGAACATTGCCAGCACAAACTACTGACCTCTACCTCCTACACGGATCATCGCCCATTCCCATTCACTATACGTTACGTACTAAAAGGCTGTATTGTCTGACCGTTCATGAATATTCATGTTTTTGCTAAACTCGGCAAAATGTTTGCTTTTACTAAATTGAAAAATTACGGTGGGGGGTTGGATGAAATGGACAAAATGAAATAGGCAGAAGTGATCTATGATAATTCGTGCTTTTTATGTTTCGTGTGCTCGACCTATAATCTTCAAATCGCTTGGAAAACTGAGTCCAAAGTTAGACTTGTTTCACATGTGTATTATAGGCAATGACGAGCTTGCAACCTATTTTGAAAAATTACGGTGGGTGAACTTTCAAAAGTCAATGAGACATGGGGGCTCCAATGAAAGAGCTAGTGATAACGAACGTCGGGGTGGATGTGCTTTTCGTTTAAACAAAAAATGAATTTTTAACGATTTAAAAAAAAAACGTCCATAGGCTAACATGTTTGGCTGCTGGCTCTGACCATACTCTGACGATAGGGGGCGTTGTGAAATGAGACTAAACGGAGCAATATGCAATACTATTATTATCATTGTCCCTCAGACAAGGTGCTGAAGCGACTGGTTGGCTGAAAACTATAGTCATCGGTGTTTTGGGTGCCGGTGCTACAGCCTTAGGCATACCGACAGCACTCGGCTTTTTGGGCTTCACTGGTGCAGGCATCGTCGGGGGTTCCTACGCCGCAGGGATGATGTCTTCAGCCGCGGTAGCAGGGGGCGGAGGAGTGGCTGGGGGGAGCTTAGTGGCGGTATGTCAGTCCATTGGTGCCGCTGGACTCTCTTGGGCTACTACAGCTGTACGTCATGAGCCTCGGAGGTGGTGTCGTTGCTGCCGGTGGCAAGGCTCTTCAAAAACTGTTGCGTTAAAGTCGACAGTGCATAGAGGAAACGTTAATTGGATACAGGGTTCGAGATTCAACACCTAATGTATGCACATCACAAGACACCCTAATCGTTCATAGTGACCGCCAAACATTAATATTTTCGGTCTTTTAAAGGGATTGCAGCTCGGCAAATTCTGGTTAACGCCATCTGCGTCTTCTTCTGGAGAACTGCACGTCAACGAATGGACAGCGACTAAATCTCTGCATGGTCAGCGTTCGCGAAACAGACCGAAGTTCTCCTCAAGCTTCGGTTTTGCGTATGTTGCATGCACGTAATTGCTGCGGTCGCGTCGTCCGTAGTCGTACCTGATTTGCCCCGAGTCAGGCCACGGGAAAGACACGTAGTCTCGTCAGGCTACACTCCCTTTAAACAACCTAAAATTTGCTTGGGCGAGGAATAAATATAGAATCCTCTCTTTTGACACCTTATAGTATTGCTTGTGATCATTATTGAAGAAACAAATATTACCTGGGACACTTTCATTTGCATGTGATAAAAAGCGCATTTAAGGAGTTCTTTTGTGCTACCTGTTCAATATGTTGTAGTGAAAATAAACCAGGCCAGTGGCAGTGCAATCACAAATCAATGTTTTGTATTTGTTGTGTTTGATTCAGCTTTAATGATGTATTTACCCTCTCAATATTTATTCTATATATAATTCATTTAGATAGTAGATAAAAGTTGTCTTGGAAAGGCCTTATAAGGCATTGTTAGAATACAAAGTTACCTTTTGTATTTTCTTCACTCATAAGTACACTTCCGATTAAAAGTCCGTGAAACTAAGTTAATTTAGGATATGTAGGAGGGCTGGTGAATCAAATCATCTAGAACATAGTCACCGTTTTCTTATCCTCATTGAGCAACCCCCGTCAGTGGCGGATCCAGGGAGGGGTCCCGGGGGCCCGGGCCCCCTCCCCTGGTGCTCAAGGGGGGGGGGGGGGGGTGCGATCTTATGTGCGGGCAAAATTATTCACCGGCTGGCTGTTTCGCCGCTAAATATTTTCTCACGAATTGGGCCCCCTCCCCTGCCCCCGGCTGGATCCGCCCTTGACCCCCCCTTTCTACACCTATGAAGTACTCACACCGCCACTGCTCTCTACAAATTTATTGGGAATCGGAAAAACAAATACATGAGGAGAAAAAACCCATGTCGAGAGTTAAATCTGAAGATACTGTGTGAATGATTTGATTTGATCTATTTTACAAATCAGACTGATATGTGTAGTTACCTACCCATTGTTGAATTTATAGTATAACTAAGTCAAAAATCAATTACCATAAATATTAGATAATGAACCATTAGAGTGGAGTAAATATTTTGATAAGGTCAAATAAATGAGCATGCACTTGCCCTGAAAAATCCTCATACTACATGGCTGGTTCTTCGTCGCAAAATCATAAATCTCTATGTTTACGTCGCTTATTTTAAAGAAAATTCCTGAAAAATCCGTCGACTCTCTGTTCCTTGTGAAGCCTGAGAAACATCTTTCTTTTAAATAAAAACCAATGCAGTTAATACCGATCTGGTTGATTTTTACCACTATCCCTACACGAAACTGCCTCAGGTAGGGTCAACTTTGTGTGGAGGCGTTATCAGCTACACAAGTTCCACAAAACAATAATTAACAGAGTGTCTTTCAAAGTCCACAAGCATAAACACCCAGTAATGTACACGATGATTTAAATATTACTCAAACAAACATATCTTTTTGATTTGATTTTATTTCTGCATTTTTTCCATATAAAATATAACTGAATAACAAAGAACATATAAATGTAAGGTATAATACAACATAAACAAACAATAATTTCTTCATGTCAAAATATTTTTTTTACATAATATATGTACATATAATAACGAAACTTAATATTTCCATAACATATAATCATAAATTTAAAGTATTATCCGAACTATTCTGTTGGAAAAGTACAGGAGACCGCAATCATTAGATAATTAAGCAAACAGAAAACATATACAATTTTGACAAACCTTTCTCAATTATTCTTTAAATAGAAAAACATTTAGGCCTAAACTGTCTTTCAGTAAAATTAGGTTATCACGTGATGAATTTTGATCAATCCTATATAAATAACAAGATGTAAAAACATTGCCGGAGAACATAATTTTCACGAAAAAACTGTAATAGTTTGACACGCCATAGAGATAAAATTTAGACGACCTTCATTTAAGATTCATTTAAGATATTTACAATGAAATTCATCGGAATTTCTGAATATGATTATGCAGCAATTAACAAGCTATACTACATTTCTTTCCCAAAAGGTTAGAAATATATGAGACAATTTTAATGAGTTTTGATTCAAATTTCCTCTTCGATACCTCAAGTAAAACACATTTTCGTATTACCTTTGCTTATTGGTAATTGTCAGGTTACCAAATCGTGCCAATAAAACAGGTCAAATTATTTTCATAACCAAATATTTCATGGAAAGTTAATCAGTCCGAGTGATATGAAGAATACCTTAATATCAGTATCCTCTTATCTTCAGCCGTAATTGGAGTAGATCAATAATGAGCCTGCCCCAAGCAGGGTAAAGGTCGAAAGGGGAAAATAAAAAAGATAAACATAATAATCTGTATTTGAAAATATCTGGAAAATATATATTATTTTATAGAGATGTCGTGATTTAGTGAAGTGTTTTTCAACCATTTTTTCATTCTCGATTTTTTTCTTCTTTTTTGAACCCCCATAAGTGATGTTTTATTGGCATCTGTGTGGGTCTGATCACATGATAGCATTTTTCTATACACATCACATGTTCACTTGGCAGCCCAAGGGGGAGGGGGTGTTAAACACCCTAACCCCCTCCGTAGATCCGCCCCTGCCAATCGTTTGAAGTGCTTGTCAAGGCTCAAGGTGCTGCTCATTTAGGTTAGCCACAAAATAACTATTGGGAAGCTTAACGTCGTTCGAACTGAACTCATCATATTTTCGTTCAAATTTGTTTCTGGAAGTAGACTAATAAAAACCGGTCTCAATGAATAGTTCCTTAACATTGTCATCATATTTTGCAACTGACAAGTAACTATGGCGCTACTTATAGGAGCGGCTATTGTAGGAGCAGTTGCTGGGGCTGCCGCTAGTACCACAGCTGTCATCATTACAAATAACCGCTGGACAGACATCACTAATCAGGCTTCCAAGTCCGTAGTCGTAACCGTTGATGGTGAAGAAGCGACTATCCAGTCAGAAGCGACACGGAGGTTTAAAGTAAAGAATGCCACACCAATAAGAATAAAGGTTAGGTGGCCTAAAAGCGAGGAATCCGACTTGGAACTTGAGATCGACGATTATAACCACGCAGATTACATCGTCGCAGATTGTGGAAATTGGGGCTTACAGATAGATAAAAAGCAAAAAACAGGTAAGCTTCAACACCAATGACATTTCGTTGATAGAATTTTGACAGAGTACACAGCTTATTAAAAAAATAATCTCTATTATTTGCCAAGATCTAAGTAACTCGATACCTCCGAGGTAACCTTTACCAATATGCAGGCCTAGACCATCACAAAATCATTGTAGCTATAGGAGTGGGATTGCGACCACCAGTTGACAATACTGCAGGCACAGATAGTCATTCTTCTAATGCATGGGATACATTTCTTTTGATATCAGAAATATATCCCTTTCCATAACCAGGCGCGTAGCCAGAGTTCGATGTTTGGGGGGGGGGGGGGGGGCACTCACATGTAATCGATCGAGGTCAAAAAAAGGGGTCTAAAAAAAAATCAACCGATCTTGGAAATTTTAGGGGGGGGGGCACGTGCCCCCCTCCCCCGTGCCCCCCCCCCCCCCCCCCCCGTGGCTACGCGCCTGTCCATAACGGGATATGTCCCCTATTTGATAAATAACTCAAGTTCACATTCAACGTAATTAATTGTATATATGTTTTCCAGTCCATTTAAAACGTTTCCTTCAATTTAGTACTTTTATTGTTCAATTTCGTCCCGAAACTTCGCGATCATGCACATCCCATAGTCAGTGTCGTCTTTTGTCACGCATTTTCCAACCTTGCCCTTTCAATTTCATCATTTTGCATCCAAATTCGTCAAATTCATAACAAATTGATGATCCCCGGCTGCGAACGTAGAATTAAATAAACACGTTTCGTCATTAAGCAATCAATTTCGTTAAAGCGTCATTGGATATTAAATTAAGTTTTGCTTTGTCTCTTCAATTTGTACCTGAAACAATCATTTGCTTTCTGTATTTTTCTAACAACGTACATTAGATCTATGAATTTTCATTTTCGTCACCATCAGAATCATTCAATCGAATTCTTTATCTCTTTATTTCTATTCATCATTTTTGGGGTTATATACATTGATTGCTCCAGCTTCTATCATGTTTATGAATGAGCAATAATATACATTTATTTTATCAACGACGTCTAGTGGGGGAACCAAGCCACCAATTCAAGAAATTTATATTTTCACATGCAAGAAACTAAATTATGCTTTCAAAAAAAAAAAATCGACGATTTCTCGTCTTGAAATTTGAAATAAGATTGATCGACATGTACACCAGGCAATTAAAAATGTGGGCTTTACTTTTGTCATATATACATATATCTTTATTCAACTTCTTTACACGAGAAGCCCTATCATGAAAAGGGTGTCTACTTTGCCCTAAGGTAATTCTAGTTCAATAGCTTGTCTAAGCGATGAATTTTAATGAATCTCTCTTGAAATTGATTGCACAAAGACTAATTCTTTGATTACATTCTGCAGCGGACGGTTAGGTAGGACGAATTAGAAAAAAGTCTGACGTACCTGAAAAGACAATTGTTGATACTGAATGACCATTGACCAATTTGAAAGACAAATGCCTATATTGAATTTGGCACTTGTACTTTTCCGGATTCTCAGAACGAAATTGAAGTGCATGCTGGTGAATTTTAATTAAAGTAAGTGGAGTGAAAATTCTATATTTATTATATAGGATCACAGAAGGACATTCGTTACTATATCCCTATGCTTTCATGCTTGCTTTGTTTGCTTTGTTTAAACAGGAACGATAGGTATGATACATCTGCACCGTGTACATGAATGGATTGTCGCTTCATGAATGGGGAGAGCATACTCAGCCTGTATATGTATAACTTAGGAGAGCATAGTCAGTATGTAACTGTATCATTGATACTCTTAAAGTGACTCGGTAACATTGTTGAAGGTTGATGAAAAAAGTTGCTTAATTTTTGTATAAAATGTTACTTACTATATCCTTCTACTATACTAACCCTCTGACATGCAAAAAATCCTGAACAAATTCTCAAACCACAAAGATATCTATGGTTTTCTTTGAAGGCGTCGATGGGAGGCACCCTCTAACAGTGATTAACAGTAAATTCTCCCAACCATTTTTGAATTTTCCCAACCGTTTTTCCATGAGAAAAGTACATAAAACAGGCTATAAAAATCTGTCAACACTTTACTGTCTGGAATGGAATGTAAAGCCATTTTATTTCTTTGTGACGATTTACATACACCTAAAATGTAATTAAATTGTCCTTGTCTTGATGCTGAACAGGTTTTGACAAGTAGCAGAATAGAAGTAGAATAATATAGTTGGGAGAATTAAGGAATCGATCAGATCAGTTTTTCCCAATTTGTACCATGAATAATGATCCGTTTTCACTCAAATTTTCAGATTATCTTTAATTGTACATCTAGCATTGAAGTCACTACCTTAGCACCACTATCTCTCATCTGAACAATGTTACAAAGTCCAAATGATTCTCTTTTTCACTGCATACTTTCCTTTACCTAAAAAGATGTCCTCTTGAACTCAGGATATGATACAATTGTAACCAGGTAAGAATAATACATGTTTTTTTAATAAAACACAATGTACGCAGTGTATACATGTGTAGCGGTCCATTAAGAGGATACAGAACTTTAATAATAATAATATTTAATTTTATATAGCGCTTAATACAAATATCTCTAAGCGCTTTACAAATAAACTATTACCCCGGCCATTGGATTCAGTGCCTTTAAATGTTTGCTGATTCTTTGATCTTTCAATATAAACTGTCTGATATCGTGAAATGTGCAAAGCATATTATGTTTTCATCATATGTTATATTTTGTGTTTGAAATTGGTAAATAATTGTATCTCATTGAATAATATTTTTATAATTTCCTAGTTTTTTAAAACTGTAACAATATTTATTATTTTCAACTGTCCACAATTACGTATCAAACAATACATGTATTTTTCCACTGATGCCTTCATTTTGTGCGATTATTTGATTATGAAGATTTATTATTGAATATTTTCGACAGATTTAAGTAGCTCTTTAAGTTCTTATTTGCATACTTTGTTCCTATAATTCTATACTGTACCGTATATCATTCATAACATGTTTTATCACTACTGTCGTGGTTTTCAGATTTTCAGATTTTTTGAAGAATATGTGATCATTTAGCCGATTTTACTTTCAGATAGCTTGTATTATCAAAATTCGTTTATTTTCTGATTTCTTTAAATCGATTTTAACGAACTGTCTGTTTCCAATATGTATTCCTAAATTGTTGTGAATGATTATACTTGATTTGTAATGTTATGTTGGAAACAAAATGAAATAAAATGGAATTAGATTGAATTGAATTGAATTGAATTAAGTAGCTTCCTAGACGCGATAGTCGCTTTTACACTTTTCGCCAATGCCTTGTTTCACTACTGCATTCATTTTCTGATAAAATCACATCTCCGTGGTTTCATGAAGAACATCTACTTTTCTTTTCTTATGTTACTCTGCAAACGTAAAGTCGCTAAACAACGAAAATATATCTTCTTAATTGAAAATAAACGATTTCCGCAATGTAATCAAAGTCACCTCTGTGTCACTTCATATAATTCTTAATATCAAGTGAGCGAGAGATAAATAGAAATAGAGAGAGAGAGAGAGATAGAGAGAGAGAGAGAGAGAAAGAGGGGGATGAGGGAGTGAAGAAGGAAAAGAGTGGGAGATATAGGGGTGAGGGAGGGAAGAGAGGGATAGAGGGGAGAGTGGAGAGAAGGAGAGAGGGAGAGAGAGGAACAAACGAAATAGAGAGAGAGAGAGGGGGGATAGAGGGGTGAGGGAGTGGAGGGAGGAAAAGAGCTGAGAGTAGAGAGAAGGAGAGAGAGAGAGAGAGAGGTGAGAGAAAGAGAAAAAGGTGGGAAATAGAGGGGTAAGGGAGCGGAGAGGGGGAAAGAGGAGAGAGTGGAGGAAAGGAGAGAAAGAGAGAGATAGAGAGAGAAAGAGAAAGAGAGAGCAAGAGAGAGAGAGAACAGACTGACAGAAAGAGAAAAGAGGGGTGAGAGAGCGAAGAAGGAAAAGAGTGGAGAACGAGAGAGAGAGGGAGAGAGAGAGAGGGGTGAGGGAGCGGAGAGAGGGATAGAGGGGAGAGAAGTCTTGAGTCCCAACTGGCAACAAATTATTCCAAGCAGCTGCCGTTTTCTAAGGTTGCACAATAGAATATACAGGTCTGCTGTTACCTTTGATGTCCAAGGTTCGAAGCCGCCAGTATAATTTATTAGAAAGCTTGAGTAATGATTTTTGTTCACAAATATTAATATTTCACTTTTCATTTGAACTAACAAGGGAAAAATTTGACAGATGATAAAATATGAATACAAAAGCCTAATTGTGTCAAGAAATTCGCATACATTGTATATTAGCAGTTTTTTTATTTCTGAAAAATAGTAAAATTATTGTACAATCCTAAAACCTGCAATTTGACAATTTTCCGATTACTTCCGCCTCACGAAAATAGAAATGGAATTTGTTCTTGTACAGTTCTTTATAATGTTATATGTCAGATTAGGGACCACACATGCCCAGTCGAGTAATTTTGATTAATATTTCAGGGAATTTTGCTCCATTTCCTTTCGAATGCATCCTGTAAAGGTAAGCACTGTGTACTGCTGTGTACTTTTGTCTATGTATCTGCAAAAAAGATCCATTTAAGCATATGCCTGACATATTTGCTCCTGGCGGCATCGAAGATGGTTCAAAGGGAATGAGCTAGACATGACTCCATCTCTTAAAAGTCCTTGATCAGATGTAAAAGTCAAGCCCTAGAAATTTAGCAGCGTAGATGGGGCTCAGTGATTCCATGATTAGGGACTTTTAGATTTGCACGTCGACATAGTGGACTGCTACGTGTGATGTCCTTTTAAGCCAACGTGACGTCACACGTAGCAGTCCACTATGTCGACATCTAAAAATCTAAAAGTCCCTTAAATTAAATGGGAACATTGACGAGAACATTGTTGAATGTGTGAAAGATCCATGGACTAAGTTATCATTAGAAGAATTAGTATTAAATTTAAAAAAAAATTCTCACCCGTTCCCGTCTCTCACTCTCTCCCTCACACGCGAACGTACAGAAACACACGCACACACACCCACGCGCGAACACACACACACCCACGCACACACACGCGCGCACGCACGCACGCACACACACACACGCACACACACACACACACACACACACACGCGGTTGGTTTCGGATTCCCGTTAGCGCTGACCGCGGTATAGCGGGTGAATTGTTCGGAATATGTCGACAAAATAATATTGATATTAATAATACTCAACACTGGCAAACGCGGATTATTGTCTCAGTATCCGTAGCCTATGTGTCACTCATAACTATCATAGGCGGATACACTTTTATTTTCAAACAGAAACATTGAGGATTGAAATATAATATTGTCTCCGTGGAAACAGAGTAAATATCGAACATAAAATCGAAAACATTTTATATTCTCCAATCTTCGCATACAATGAAACTGTATATAATCTAATTGTTAATAAAATACATTTTCAGAAGTCGTCGCCTGTCGTGTTCTAGAGTATGACACTATTTCTTATAGGGATGAAAACCGAAGAAAAATAGTATAAAAAGTTTAGATTCTTTTAGCCTTTTCTGTTAACCGCTTCTGTTAATTTGATTGTTTGTTATGTTCAATAACATTGCTTTCTATATCCCAAACCAGAGAGGTGATAGAGAATGAGTGGAATCAAGCCGCTCTCCTTTGACCCCATGCTCCAAGTCGCCGAAAAGTTTATGCACTAAGCTGCAACAGTTGACCAGAATGATATCTGTAGTTGCCTACCCATTGTTAAATTTCCTAGTAATATAAGTAAACACATTAATTGTTATGAAAATTAGATAATGAACCATTATAGTGGAGTAAATATTTGATAAAGTCAAATTAATGAGCACTTGACATATAAAGTCCTCACGCTATGACGATAAACCCTGGTTGTTAGATTAAATTTCGTCGCAAAATCATGAATCTCTACGTTTACATTGTTAAGTTTAGAGCGAATTCCCGGGAAATCGGTCGACTCCCTATTTCTTCGTGAAGGCTGAGAAACGTTTTTCATTATAAAACATAACCCACTGCAGCTTATACCATTCTGGTCCATTTTGACTCCTATCCCTAAAAGAAAATTTCCGATAGGGTAAACTTCGAGTGGAGGAGTAGGCTATCCAGCTACAAAAGTTCCTCAAAACAATAATTAACAGCTGCCTCTTTAAGAGCTCCACACACGTGTCTTTTAAAGTCCACAAATTATGAGCAACAACACCCAGTAATGTCCACGATGATTTTAATATTACACAAACAAACATTATTATGATTAGATAAGTAAGCAAACAGAAAGAATATAAAGTTTGGACAAGCCTCTCCCGATTGTTTTTAAAACAAAATAAAATAAACACTGTCTTTCTAGGTTATCACATGATTAATTTTGACTACTCCTATTTACAGTAATATTATGAAAAAACTTACCAGAAAAAAACATAATTTCCATATTAAAAAAAGAAGAAGAGTCAGACGACCTTAATTTGAGATTGATTTTAGATATTTACAATGAATTTCGTCGGAATTCATTAATACGATTGTGCAGCAATTGACAAGCCATACTACATTTCATTTCATACAAGTTAGGAATACACTTTAAAGATTTGTCCTCTGATACATCAAGTAAAACATATTTTCTTATTAATTTTACTTGTTAGTAATTGTCAGGGGGCCTGGGGGCAGCGCCGCCAAAGCTCTTCAGTGGCAGTAGTTGGACATTTACTCGTGGACATTTTTTTTCTCGTGAAAACCCATGGCTTGATTCTAACCAAAATGTGTAGGAATCACCTGCAGGAAAGAGAGAGCTAAAGTGATTCAAATGGGGTATATGCCCCCCCCCCCCCCAAGGGAGCTTGTGGCAGGATCAGCTGAAGTGTACTAGGGCAATAATTAGACGTTTTAAAACTTTTTCTTTGAAATTCAGGCACCGTTTCCATATCTTCAGTACCCCCCCCCACATGCTTTATACACCTTTGAAATACTCATACCGCTGTTACTCTCTACAAAGTTATTGGAAAACGGGGAAAGGATATTTGAGGACAAATAACCCACGTCGGGAGTAGAATCTGAATTTATTCTGTGTCAATGTTTCGATTTGATCTATTTTACTCATCTCTAATCCGACCAGAATGATATATGTAGTTGCCTACCCATTGTTAAGTTTCCTAGTACACTGTAAAAAAATCTCTGTAATTTTACAGCAAATCTGCTGTCAGCAGAGTCGCCATAAATTATGTTGTAAAAATACAGATTGGTTGTTATTTTCTCCTACAAACATTTCATGTATTTTCTTTTACAAATTGTATGTTGATTAAAATTACACCAGAATGAATGTAAAAACATAGTACAAAAATGTTGTATAAATACATATGTTTGTTAATTTGGTTTACAGCTTTGGTGTGGAAGTACCTTTTTGTGTATTTGTATTTGAAGCAATTTTGTTTTATTTGTTTACACCACCATGTAATTTTACAGAATGAATGTAAAAATATAGTACAAAAACGTTGTATAAATACAAATGTTTGTTAATTGGGTTTACAGCTTTCCCTTCTTCCTTTTGAGTACAGACCTCTTTACAGAGTATTATCGTACTATACTGGGGGTGTGCAGGTGGACCACTACACCGGGGTTTCCCCCTACTCTTATACGAATAGTGCAGTGGGTTCTTAACGTGCAAAGGTAGTGACTGTTCTCTACACGGGGCCTCCATTTAACGTCCTATCCGAGGGACGGAGTGTTTTCCACTTGACATAACCTGCGTCTATGAACAAGGGAAGGGACACGTTAACTCACAACGCAGGTTTCAGTCATCCGCTTGGGTGGGAGTCGAACCCGGGATCTTTGGTTCGACAGACGGACGCTTTACCGACTGAGCCAACTCGCCTCCCTTTGGTGTGGAAGAACCTTTTTGTGTATTTGTATTTGACCCAATTTTGTTTTATTTTTTTACGAAACCATGTAATTTTACAGCATGAATGTAGAAATATAGCACATTCAAAGTCTCTGGGACTTCATTCATATGCAAATGATCATCCTCCGCATCATGTATGAGAAGCCCACTCAAAGCCACGTGCATCAGTATTCAAAGACAAAAGGCTCATTCAATCATGCAAAGAAGGGCGGGAAAAAGACAACAAAATCAATTGTATTAATAGTCACACTGACAGAACATTCAATCAGGGAGGGACATGATTCCTCATATTAGGCTTATACTTCGTAGAATATAAATTAAACTTCAATATTAAATTTCTTTTAAATCTCGTTTAATTTAATTATTCTACTTCGTAACGCCTAATTATTCGAAATCATGTCTGGGATTTTAAAGTTGGAAAACGGAATCTGTAAATATGCTATAGTATATGTGAAATAAGTTTCATGAAATGTAAAATGCTGTCCAATCAAAACGACATTATAAAAACAGAATTTTGTTAAAGAATCTAGTAACTGCATTCAAATTAAATCACATCGAAGTAAAACTGCACCATATCCATTCAATTTAAGAAATCGTTGTACGAATACAGACATCTGTAAAAATACATTTAGGTAAACAATTTCATCTGTAAAATTACAGGCAAACTGTATTAGTAACTCTATTTTGCCTTAAAATTACAGGCAAACTGTATTAGTAACCCTATTTTGCCTTAAAATTACAAATTTCTGATGTAAGTAAGTCTCACAATAAAAATGAAGTATTTTTACGGGATAGATCTGTAAAATTACAGGCAAACTGTATTAGTACTCTATTTTGCCTTAAAATTACAAATTTCTGATGTAAGTCAGTTTCGCAATAAAAATGAAGTATTTTTACGAGATAGATCTGTAAAATTACAGGCAAACTGTATTAGTGCCTGTATTTTGCCTTAAAATTACAAATTTCTGATGTAAATCAGTCTCACAATAAAAATGAAGTACTTTTACGGGATATATGTAAAAAATACATCCGAATTGCTGTATTTAGTTAAAACGTTACAAATCTGTATTTTTCCTGTAAAAATACAGATATTTTTTACAGTGTAACATAACTAAGTCCAAAAATGAATTGTATACAAATTAGATAATGAACCATTAGAGTGGAGTAAATATTTGATAAAGTCAAATTAATGAGCACTTGACATGGAAATCCTCACGCTATGCTGATAGAATCTCGTTCCTTAGTTCAATAATTAAAAAAAGCATAAATCTCTTTGTTAACATTGTTTATTTAAAACAAGTTACCAAATATCTCATGGCAAACTAATCATTTCGAATCAAATGTTGAAGAACATCTCAATATCAGTATCCTCTTATCTTCAGCCGTAATTGGAGTAGATCAAGAATGAGCCTGCCCTATGCAGGATAGAGGTCGAAAGGGAAAAATAAAAGAGACAAACTTTTCATTTCTATTTGAAGATCTTTGAGAAATATATACTTGTGGAGGTGTCGTGACAGTCGTGGTCTAATCGACATTTTTCAATCTGTTTAGTTTGGGGCAGCTCCGCCAAAGCTCTTCAGTGGCAGTAGTTGCACATTTACTTTTTTTTCTCGTGAAAACCCATGGCTTGATTTTAACCAAAATATGTAGGAATCACCTGCAGGAAAGAGAGAGCTACAGTGATTCAAACGGGGTATATGCCCCCCCCCCCAAGGGAGCTTGTGGCAGGATCAGTTGAAGTGTACTAGGGCAATATTTAGACGTTTTAAAACTTTTTCTTTGAAATTCAGGCACCGTTTCCATATTCTCAGTATCCCCCCACATGCTTTATACACCTTTGAAATACTTCTACCGCCACTGCTCTCTACAAAGTTATTGGAAACAGGGAAAAATATTTGAGGACAAATAACCCACGTCGGGAGTTGAATCTGAAGTTAATCTGTGTCAATGTTTCGATTTGACGTTAAAATAATAAAGCTGAGTCGTTGCGAAATTTTGGGCCCGATTTTAACCCCCCCCCCCCCCTTGAAAAAATCCTGCGTAGGCCCCTGCCCCCCCCCCCCCTTACCCAGGGAGCTTGTGGCAGGATCAGTTGAAGTGTACTAGGGCAATAATTAGACGTTTTAAAACTTTTTCTTTGAAATTCAGGCACCGTTTCCATATTCTCAGTATCCCCCCCCCCCCACATGCTTTATACACCTTTGAAATACTTCTACCGCCACTGCTCTCTACAAAGTTATTGGAAACAGGGAAAAATATTTGAGGACAAATAACCCACGTCGGGAGTTGAATCTGAAGTTAATCTGTGTCAATGTTTCGATTTGATCTATTTTACTCATCTCTAATCTGACCAGAATGATATCTGTAGTTGCCTACCCATTGTTAAGTTTCCTATTAACTAAGTCAAAAAATGAATTGTATACAAATTAGATAATGAACCATTAGAGTGGGGTAAATATTTGATAAAGTCGAATTAATGAGCACTTGACATGAAAATTCATCACGCTATGGTGATAAACCCTGGTTTTTAGATTACATTTTCGTCGCAAAATCATGAATCTCTACGTTTACGTTTTAAATTTTAGAGCGAATTCCCGGGAAATCGGTCGATTCCCTATTTCTTCGTGAAGGCTGAGAACGTTTTTCATTATATAACATAACCCACTGCAGCTTATACCATTCTGGTCCATTTTTACTCCTATTCTAAAAGAAAATTTCCGATAGGGTTAACTGCGAATGGAGGAGTAGGCTATCCAGCTACAACAGTTCCCGAAAACAATAATTAACAGCTGCCTCTTTAAGGGCTCCACACACGTATCTTTTAAAGTCTACAAGTAACAACACCCAGTAATGTACACGATGATTTTAATATTACACAAACAAACTCATGATGTGATAAGTAAGCAAATAGAAAGAATATAAAGTTTGGACAAGCCTCTCTCAATTGTTCTTAAAATAGAAGAATAAAAACACTGTCTTTCTAGGTTATCACATGATGAATTTTGACTACTCTTATTTCCGGTAACAGTATGAAAAAAATAACCCGAAAAAACATAATTTCCATATTTGAAAAAAAAGAGTCAGATGACCTTAATTTGAGATTGATTTAAAATATTAACGATGACATTCGTCGGAATTCATTAATATGATTGTGCAGCAATTAACGAGCTATACTACATTTCTTTTCATACAAGTTAGGAATATAATAAAACAATTTAAAGACTTGTAACAAGTTTTAATTCAAATGTCTTTCTCTGATACCTCAAGTAAAACATATTTTCTTATAATTTGACTTGTTAGTAATTGTCAGGGGGGCCTGGAGGCAGCGCCGCCAAAGCTCCTCAGTGGCAGTAGTTGAACATTTACTTTTTGTTCGTGAAAACCCATTGCTTGATTCTAACCAAAATTTGTAGGAATCACCTGCAGGAAAGAGAGAGCTAAAGTGATTCAAACGGGGTATATGCAGGGGCGTCTCCAAGGGGGGGGGGGGGGAGGTGTGGGGGTGCAACACCCCCCCACCTGTCAGGATATTGTCGGTAAAATTGCGCTACCGTCGGGAAAAAAGAGAAAAGGGGGAGGGAAAAAAGAGAGGGAAAGGGAAAGAAAAGAAAAAAAGGAAACGAAACGAAAAGAAAGAAAGGAAAAGAAAGAAAAGAAATAAAAGGAAAAAGAAGAAAAATGAGAAAAGGGAAACAAAAGAAACGGGGGATGAAAGAGAGGAGAGAGGGGAGGTAAGAGCCTGAGAGAGGAGGAGTGGGAGTAAAAGAGAGAGGGGATAGTTGGGTGGAGTCGTCTCGTCAAGGAAGCAAGAAAGACGCAGTTAAATATGTTGCTGTGTCGGGTCAGCTGTGTCGGTATTCTTGCTCGATCCTCGTGTACTATATCAATGCAGAAGTTTTAAGTCGGTGAGATGTATATTGTCGGTCGGCCGACAAGTTTTTTTCCCTACAAACTGTGACTTTTTATCCGCTGTGACGACTTCGAGAGCGACTGCAACTACAATACAATAGTATTTTGATTAAGTTCCACTTTCCTATAATATCAGCTAAAGATATCAGAGGTTTAAAATTTTCGGGGAAACTAAATTCAAACAAGGATTAAGAGTCAACAACGGTACAACGAATCGTTTGCTTTCTCTTATAATTTAATGAAACTACAAACTTCCGCGCTTCGCGCGGGAAGGGGAGAACTGAATTCAGATAAGGATTAAGAGTCGAGAACAGTACACCGAATCGTCTGGTTTTTCTCATAATTTAATGAAACGTCAAAGCTTTCGCGAGGGGAGGGAAAACTTCATTCAGACAAGGATTAACAGTCGAGAACGGTACAATAAATCGTCTTCTTTTCCTAATAATTTAAGGAAACGTCTAAGCCTCCGCGCTTCGCGCGGAAGGCCTATTACCCACACCCCCTATCGAGCGCGCTTCGCGCGCTCTTTAAGTGATTCGCTTGCTCACTACCGCCCCTCCCTAAAATAAGATCCTAGTTCCGCGCCTGCATTAAAATATATAGCTCTGATACTGACTAAGTTGACGTAATAATTCGTATATTTATGTCGTCGAGGAAAATGACCATTTGCGCATACGCAAGTACAATAGATAGTATAGGAAAAACAATTTAGCCTTCAACTCGGGTTTATAGGGTTAAATTTGTAGATATTGGGACATTTAGTTTTGTCGGTAATTGGTGGCTAGTTTTGTCGGTAATCGTTGGCCTCTACACCCCCCCCCCCCCCCCACTGTAAAAGGTCTAGCAACGCCCCTGGATATATGCCCCCCTCAGGCGCGTACGCAGGGGGGGGGGGGGGGGGGTGGGGGTTGAATCCCCCCTTTGGTATTTTAATGTGTGCAAACCCCCCATAATTTCGAGGCCAAAAAAATAAATAATAAAGTGTCCTCTTACCCCCCCCCCCCCCCCCCCCCACTGAGCGACTTTTCGGCCGGCGCGATTTTCGAATTTTCGGGACCAAATTAATAAAGCTGAGTCGTTGCGAAATTTTGGGCCCGATTTTAAACTCCCCCCCCCCCCCTTGAAAAAATCCTGCGTAGGCCCCTGCCCCCCCCCCCCCCCTTACCCAGGGAGCTTGTGGCAGGATCAGTTGAAGTGTACTAGGGCAATAATTAGACGTTTTAAAACTTTTTCTTTGAAATTCAGGCACCGTTTCCATATCCTCAGTACCCCCCCCCCCCACATGATTTATACAATCTAAAATATGAAGTGTTAACTCACGGGTGCTGGGTACAAATTTGCACCACACGTGCCAAGTATAACCCTTGGCGTGCATGCAGCGTTTGGGGAGCGATGACGAGCAGAAAATGAGTGCTGCATGGAAACATGTGGTATTCGAGAAATTGCACCCGAAGTGTGACCCTGCCTGTTTTAGCACTTGCAGAAACACCGGTAGTGCTGGCGCACCTGCGTTCCAGGTGCTAAGGCAGTGCTTCACACAAAAGAAATTCAAAGTAATTTAAAATTCAAATAAGATAGGTCGCCAATCGGCTCTAAAAGAGCGGGGATCTGACACGATGAACTTGAGGGACAAAGAAAGAGGACAAAATATACAGTTCCTCAGGTAGACAAAGGAACATTCCTTCACTGCTATTATGTAAAAATTTGTAGAACAGGTGTCACATGCATATTCACCTATTTTACTAATTTTTTACATAATAGCAGTGAAGGGATGTTCCTTTGTCTATCTGAGGAACTTTATATTTTGTCCTCTTTCTTTGTCCATCATATTCATAGTGTGAATATTCTTACATTCTTCTTGGAGAATGTAAGGTGGAAGGAGATTGTGTACTATGTACAAAGAATGAATGTGTGTGCATATTCCAGGTGCTAAGGCAGTGCTTCACACAAAAGAAATTAAAAGTAATTTTAAATTCAAATGAGATAGGTCGCAACTCGGCTATACAAGAGCGGGGATCTGAGAAGGTATTCTGTTCATTGCCTAATAATTCTGCTTGTGCATGATGATACCATTGAGCGTTAATGTTTTATCAGTATGCATGAAACAGTTTTGTGTTTTTACCCTTGGATACAAATACATGTATTTCTTTTTGAAGGAATGTTGTGATTTTACAATGGTTTTTGTCAATAAAGAAGTGAGTCTTTTTAATTCATATATGTGACTTCCCACTCGTTACCATGAGTGTGACATGTGGCGTCTTGAGGGGTATGTTTTAGGTGCTTAAAATTGGCTGAAAATAATGTTAGGGCTGTTTAACAGAAGGGTGAGTTTTCAGCACTACAGGTGTGATTTTGTGCATGCTGTTTGTGTGTGTTCTTTAGCACTATATTGGGTGCAAAAGTGTTAGCACTGGTAGTGCCGTTTTGGGGGCTCTAAAAGGGGTTATTTAATGCACTATAAGTGTGGTTTTTGCGAGCTGCATGCGTCTATAGCACCAGAAGTGTAAAAAGGCTTACACTTAAAGTGTTTAAAGTAGCCATTGGACTGGTGTTGAATTATAGCACGTGTACAAGTGCTACTTTAGCACAATTTGGGCAGTCCCTATGCGTGCCCTTACAGGTGC
>JAVYIG010013137.1:0-49006 GCA_035222895.1 Strongylocentrotus droebachiensis
ATCGGAAGTGCTGCGTTTACAATGAGAAAAAACAATCACACGATGGGAAATCCGCTCAAACGAACAATGATATATCGGGATGAATTCAATCATAGACCACTACACCACACAACACACAGTCTCCTTTTACACAACAAATACATGTAGTTTAGCCAAAGGGACGATAATATAGGCCTTATCAGCTCGCTATATCAAATAAAATTGTAAACGCTGTTCATTTTGTCAGTAACCTTTCGGGTGCAGAACACATTGGTTAAACATGAGGACTATACTCGTTTAGAATTAGAAGAACATTTCATTACAAGTTGATATAAACGTGCGTGGCTCGCAAACCCTTGACTTGTCACTTTATCTGCATAACGTCACACGAAAGAAAAGCTGCAGAAAAATAGATGACGAATATTTTGCCAATTCAAAAAAAAAAAATCGTCGCTTCGTCAGAGTTTTACTTCAAGCTTCGACTATAATTTATATCAACCTGTTTAGAACAAACGATTCTGCAAATTATCACCAAGTATAGAAATATAGAATTCAGCCCACACATCCGGATACTTCCGAATTTATTGCGGCTTATTTTGGACATCCTCAAAGTTGATATTTTAGGTACCAGATAGCTCGAGATAAAATAAAGTACAATGGCTTCAGGAAAAGCGCCAGCGATTGGGATTGATTTGGGGACAACGTGTTCCTGTGTAGGAGTCTTCCAGAATGGGACGGTGGAGATCATTCCCAATGACTATGGAAACCGGACCACACCCAGTTGCGTTGCTTTCCACAGACAGGGAGATACTGATTGGAGATGCGGCCAAGAATCAGATGTCAGAGTAAGTGCTTTGAGATCTAGTGCACGTTTCATGAAGTGTGACGTTAGGGACTTTTAGATTTGCATGACGAGAACGTGGACTGCTACATGTGACATCCTTTTAAAGGGACTTTGTAACATTGTTCAGATGAGAGATAGTGGTGCTAAGGTAGTGACTTCACTGAATGCTAGATGTACAATTAAAGATAATCTGAAAATTTGAGCGAAAACGGACCATTATTCATTGTACAAATTGGGGAAAACTGATCCGATCGATTCCTTAATTCTCCCAACTATATTATTACAATTTAATTACATTTTACGTCAATGGAAATCTCACAAAGCAATAAAATGGCTCTGCATTCCATTCCAGACATTTAAGTGTTGACAGATTTTGTATAGCCTGTTTTTATGTATTTTTTTGATAGAAAAACGGTTGGGAAAATTCAAAAATGGTTGGGAGAATTTAGATTCAGAAGCGCCGCACATCGACGCCCGTTCGAAAACCCGTTGAACTTTGTTAAAAATCTTCATATTGCGTGAAATTAATTTCGGATTTGGGGCATCGTAGTTGGATAATCCATACATACAAACATAATTTTACGTGTTTTGCATCCTGATTCAACAGATTTGTGAAATCAACCATCACAATGTTACTAAGTACCTTTAAGGCAATGTGACGTAATGAAGCACCGACTGCCGGTAACTGCCAGTGCTTTAAAAGGACGTCACATTGCCTTAAAAGGATGAAACATGATGAAAAAAGTCCCTGTTCCACGAAAGAAGCATTTAAATAGAAACTTGTCTTCAAAGGGAGATCCAGGACCCAAACAGTCGCGAACCCCTGAAGGAGGATCGGGAGAGAGAGAGAGAGAGTGAGTGTGAGTGGGAGAGAAAGAGAGAGAGAGAGAACCGAGTATTATAATCCCACATCTTTGCCCCTCCTTAACTTAGCGAACTGGGAGATAACTATGTCAGGATGATAATTATTGTTCCCACCTCTAACTTTATGAGCGAGTTTAGGAGGTCCGGTGGAGTTCCCCCTCCCCCACAATTTGTTCCTGTCGCAGATCACCCTATATACCCCTATCCCCCTACCCCCCCCCCCCCACCAACATGAAGTGTGCGGGTGTGGGGTCCTAAAATATCTTCTCTGCGATAAATAACGGGACATTTTTGCCAACCCTTTCTCTTCCTGGCAGTCCTTGGGGAGCACCCCTAAATCGTAGAAGAAGCCCATTGTTTTCTTATTAACAAACATTGTGATATACCCCAATTATGACAGAACATGGTATGTTGGCCTAGCCGCCTATGTGATAGTTAATTCTATTTTCCTGTTTCTCTATCTGTTCAGGAATCCCAAGAACACTATCTTCGATGCCAAGCGTCTGATTGGGCGACAGTTCAATGACAAGGTTGTACAGTCAGGCATGAAACACTGGCCCTTCACCGTCATCAACAAGGATAGCAAGACGATGATGCAGGTAGAGCACATTGGTGAAACCAAGACACTGTCTCCAGAAGAGGTTAGCTCCATGGTTCTGACGAAGCTGAAAGAGACAACTGAAGCTTACCTTGGCGAGAGGGTCACCGATGCCGTCATCACTGTTCCTACTTACTTCAACGATGCCCAGCGACAGGCGACCAAGGAGGCAGGGGTGATCGCGGGTCTTAACGTCCTCAGGATCATCAACGAGCCCACCGCTGCCGCCCTCGCCTACGGTCTCGATGAGAAGTCTGGCGGTCGAGAACTGCGTGTTCTTGTTTTCGATCTCGATAGAAGTGAATTCGACGTCTCACTCCTTGTCATTGAAGATGGGATATTCGAGGTACTGACGACAGCTGGAGACGCACATTTCGGCGGAGAGGACTTCGATAGCAGACTCGCCAGCCATCTCGTTGAGGAATTCAAGAGCAGGAACAAGATAGACTTGATGACTAACTCCAGAGCACTACATCGCCTTCGTAAAGCAGTGGAACGTGCATCAAGCAGCACTCATTGCTGTATCGAAGTTGGAATTGACTCTCTTTTCGAAGGCCTTGACTTCTACACTAGCATTAGCAGGATAAAATTCGACGAGCTGTGTTCAGATCTCTTTAAAAAGTGTTTGCAGCCGGTAGAAAGAGTACTGCTGAATGCCAAGATCGATAAGAAAAGGATAGATACAGTAATCCTTGTTGGCGGATCGACACGAATCCCGAAGATCCAGAAGCTTCTTCAAGAATTCCTGGACGGAAAGGAATTCGACATGTTCATAAACCCTGAAGAAGTTGTAGCTATGGAGCAGCGTTGTACGCAGCCAATGTGCACAAGAACAAAGATATTGTCTGTTTCGATGTTGCTCCTTTGTCTCTTGGTATCGAGACAGCGGCTGGCTCGATGACAAGTATCATTGATAGGAACACCATGGTGCCAACCAGAGCATCCCAGAGATTCACTACCTACTCGGACAACCAACCAGGCGTCTCTATACAGGTGTTTGAAGGAGAGAGGGCTATGGTCAAGGACAACAATCGCCTCGGCCAATTTGAGTTGTCCGGGATACCTCCTGCTCCGCATGGCGTCCCTAAGATCGAAGTTACTTTCGACATTGACGCCAATGAATTAGTGACCGTCACTGCTAAGGATTTGATGACGGGCTGCACCAACGGGATCACTATCTCTCATGACAAGAGACTGTCCAAAGGCGACATCGAACGCATGATGAAGGATGCTGAGCGATTCCAAGCCGAGGATGATGTCCAGCGTGAAGGCATCACCGCCAAGAATCTTATACAGGATGACACCTTCAACTCCAAGTCCGCACTCACATGGCTGGGCTCTGATGTCAAAAGTACCGTGACAAATTAAGGCCGTCGATGACGTCATCCATTTCCTTGAAAACAACTTATCTGCTGCTGACAATAATGATCTCGTTTCCAAGTTGGAAGATCTACAACAAATCTGTAGCTTAGTCATAGCTAAGGTACGTGGTGTAAGTGCCTCGATCGCATCAATTAAGCCACTGGTTTACGAGAGACTCCGTCGGGAAGTGAAGTACGAGATAGACTTTGGGCGCGTTCATGCTTGATTTTGAAGGTAGAATGAGCGATCTGAAACGCTCATCGTAAACGCTCATCGTGAACGCAGTTCCACGGTGTACTGTTCATGCTTACTTCTCTGGCTCATCCAGGCAATTCTCCTTGTGTGGCCTTGTGTGACCTTCACTGTGCATGCTACGTAGACCCACTAGAGGTCAGTGCGTTGACCCCATTTAAACGCGTTTACAATTGTAAACGCATCTTTTTGTGAGTTTACGATCGGCGTTCGTGATCGCCGTTTTTCGGTGATTCTACAAAAGTAAGCTAATACGCAACCGTGTTTTAAACTAAACGCGTAACAGATGCCTGATTCTGGCCAGAAAAAGTGAAGCATGAACACGCCCTAGGATGGATAAGCTTGCTCCAAATAGCATACGAGCCTTTCCCCTAACTATCACCATGATCATCCCATCAAACGCATGGGATTCGACTTGGACTTTCCCTATAACAGCCGTTCTCAGCAGTGGCGGAGCTACGGGCGGGGAGGGGGGGATATACCATGCCATGCATGAGGGATGTGCATGAATGGCAAAAACAAAGGGGGTGAGAGCGAGGGGATAAAGGAAAGATGAAGGAAAAGGACAAAGAACGTGAGATATTATAAGGAGATACATGTAGTCTGCTCGAAAATGCTCTTCAAAGATTATACTAATATTTGAATGCCCCTCTCACAACAGATTATGATAAAGAAGAATACTGAGTATTAAAAGTTTTAACAGAAAATGACACTTTATGTTTAATGTTCGTAAAATCGTTAAAGTAAAGATAACTAGATTATAGCCACAGTAACGGATATTTCATATCCGTCACCAGGCGCGTACGCAGGGGGGGGGGGGGGGGGGGGGGGGGGGGGGGGTTAACCCCCCCTTTGGTAATTTTATGTATGTAAACCCCCCTAAAAAAAAATCTAAAACCCCCCCTCCCCCTTTTGATTTTTTTTTTTTTTTTTTATTAAAAAAAAAAATATATATATTCCCACGACCGACCTAAAAAAAAGAGTGTCCTCTTACCCCCCCCCCCCCCCCCCCCGCTTATTCAGCGGCTGGCTGAGTCGTTGCGAAATTTTCGGACCGATTTATAAATGTTAACCCCCCCCCCCCCCACCCCCCCCCCCCCTTGTAAAAATCCTGCGTACGCGCCTGTCCGTCACTGTGGCTATAATCTATTTATCTTTGCTTTTATTATTCACATGCATTAACAAGGTAAACATCAATAAAGATGAAAAGATCATCTTCATCATTGTATGGTACTTTGAGATTGAACAATAACGACAAGAAACAAAATATTCTACCTCCTGAAAATGCATACTAGCGTATGTTTTTCCTTGATCCTCTATTTATAGTCTTATTGATTTTTGTATAATGGAAATGGATATTCTCACTTAAGTCGTAAAAGACCACTACGTGACAAACTTGGGGTCCTTGGTTGAGGGAATTCTACTTTCCCCCCAAATAAACTAAGCTGAGAAATAATGGTAGTTTCAAGCTCTTTACTTATACCATGTGGTATGGTCCATGTTTATACGCTCTCAAAATAGATAGTTGGACCCGACAATAATGATAGTGATGATCAGGGCTTAACTCAATTTTTTGTCCACGGGGGCTCTTCCAAAAAAAAGAGCCCCTGTGAGCCTTCTCACGGGGCCTTTTATAGTACTGACGGGAGCTCTTTTTTAGTAATACAAATTTTCATTGAATTGGTGGTACCCAAGATTCTTTGATATTTCATCATTATCGGCATTATTTCCCTCTTACAACTTGACAAGTTTGCAGCTAATGGTCAGATCTTGAGCGAGAAATCCTGCACGCTAACCTAATTTCCATAGTTCCATTTCATTGGTTTAAGGTTTGAAAGTTGAAACTCAATATTGTGTAAAAGTTATAACAGAAAAGATAATCTTTATTTTATAATTCCACGAGGGCGATTTTTTAAATTTTGCAATCGCCCCCGTGAGCAATCTGACGGAGGCGATTATGAAGCTCACGGGGGCGAATCGCCCACCGCCCCCGTGTATTTTGAGCCTTGGGTACTAGTAATAACTTCTGGATCATGAAGTAACAGCCATAAAACAGTGATTCTTGATATCATAAAAACAAATACTACAGGCCTATGTGGGTTATTAAGCAAGTAGATCTGCCGATATCGCATTTGGAGTTGTCTGTAAATGTAATATAGCTTGGAAAATAGATTGGGTATTGTGTTAATTGCAGATGTTTCAAGCTTGAAATTACAGATACTGAATACATACATTTATCTCGCAGCGTACGTATGACATAATTATTCTAAATCAATATGTACGAAAATGCGTCAAGCTCTATACATGCTCTACCACTGTTGGAAGAGCGATATATAATATATATCCGATCATTGCATAAACATGTATATTGAAATATGCTGCAAACTACCAGATAGGTATTTATGTTCAGATAGGTTCTCTTTCTCTCAATTTTGCTTTTTGCTTATTTGGTTTAATGTTAAGAGCATTTAACTTCCCCTAATAGTTGTGATCGCCACCCCAAATTGTAATTCAAATTTATTTTCGTTCTTTCAAATTCGTTATTCATGCAACAAACTCTTCAAATGAGTCATGTAAAGTTTAAATAAGAGCATATTATTTGACATATGGCCATTCAATATTATTTCTCTCGTTGGAATTTGATATCAGTGCAAATGTGTACGTTTTACCTTGATTGCTAAAGATCAATAGAAACATTGGATGTCAAGAAAGAAAGCTGTTTTTTGCAACATAAGATCTTGGGTACGTTCACTGATCTCTCTTTGAGTTAAAAGGTACAGCAATGTGATGCGTATTATACACTTAACGTCATAACAAAAAAAATGCCCGCTCTTTGCCACGTCATATCTTCCACTTCACTACCACTGAATGTACCTACCCCCCTAAAAAAAACACCCCTCTAACATACTCTAAATCTTTCCTTTCTCTCCTCTCTTGCTTGCTCTATTTCTCATGTTTCTTTCCCTGTTTGGCTATCCATCTCTATCCATCTTGATCTATATCTCTACCTCTCTCATGCTCTAAATCTCTCTCTCAAACTTATACCTTTTCCATTTAGCTATCCGGCTCAACATCTCTAAAGTCCCCTCTCAAATGCTTTCTCCCCTTCCTCCCACATACTGGTACATATTGGCCATCCAGCTCTTCATCCAAACCATGCTATACATACCTCATTTCTTTTATCTTGTTCACTGTAGACCGTTACCCCCCCCCCCTCTTTCCCTAGTATACATCCCACCCTCATCTCTCTTGTCCTTCCTCCGTTGATCCCTTCCCTCTCTCCCTCCCTCCCTCCCTCTTTCCTCCATTCCCATGCACCCTCACCTCTCTCTCTCCCTCCCTCCCTTGACCCTTCCCTCACTCCGTCTCTTCTCTCTTCCTTTCCTCCCTCATGCTCTTTCTTCTCTTTCCTGCCTCCATCTCCACTCCCATCACCCTCAGCTCTCTCTCTCCCTTTTCACCCTCATGCTCTTTCTCTCCCTTCCCTCCCTCTATCCTCCACTCCCATGCACCCTCAACTCTCTCTTTCTCCCTTCCTCCCTCCGTCTCTTCTCCCTTTCCTCCCTCATGCTCTTTCTTCTGTTTCCTGCCTCCATCTCTACTCCCATCACCCTCAGCTCTCTCTCTCCCTTTCCACCCTCATGCTCTTTCTCTCCCTTCCCTCCCCTCTACTCCCATGCACCCTCAACTCTCTCTCTCTCTCTCTTCCTCCCTTCGTCTCTTCTCCCTTTCCTCCCTCATGCTCTTTCTTCTCTTTCCTACCTCCATCTCCACTCCCATGCACCCTCACCTCTCTCTCCCTTCCCTCCCTTTATCCTCCACTCCCATGCACCCTCATCTCTCTCTCCCTTCCCTCCCTTTATACCTCCACTCCCATGCACCCTCAACTCTCTCTTTGTCCCTTCCTCCCTCCGTCTCTTCTCCCTTTCCTCCATCATGCTCTTTCTTCTCTTTCCAGCCTCCATCTCCACTCCCATGCACCCTCAACTCTCTCTCCCTTCCTCCCTTGATCCTCTCCTCCCTCCGTCTCTTCTCCCTTTCCTACCTCATGCTCTTTCTTCTCTTTCCAGCCTCCATCTCCACTACCATGCACCCTCATCTCTTTCTCCCTTCCCTCCCTTTATCCTCCACTTCCATGCACTCTCAACTCTCTCTCCCTTCCTCCCTTGATCCTCTCCTCCCTCCGTTTCTTCTCCCTTTCCTCCCTCATGCTCTTTCCAGCCTCCATCTCCACTACCATGCACCCTCATCTCTTTCTCCCTTCCCTCCCTTTATCCTCCACTCCCATGCACCCTCATCTCTCTCTCCCTTCCCTCCCTCTATCCTCCACTCCCATGCACCCTCAACTCTCTGTCCCTTCCTCCCTTTATCCTCTCCTCCCTCCGTCTCTTCTCCCTTTCCTACCTCATGCTCTTTCTTCTCATTCCAGCCTCCATCTCCACTCCCATGCACCCTCATCTCTCTCTTCCTTCCTCCTTTGATCCTCTCCTCCCTCCGTCTCTTCTCCCTTTCCTCCCTCATGCTCTTTCTTCTCTTTCCAGCCTCCATCTCCACTCCCATGCACCCTCAACTCTCTCTCCCTTCCTCCCTTGATCCTCTCCTCCCTCCGTCTCTTCTCCCTTTCCTACCTCATGCTCTTTCTTCTCTTTCCAGCCTCCATCTCCACTACCATGCACCCTCATCTCTTTCTCCCTTCCCTCCCTTTATCCTCCACTTCCATGCACCCTCAACTCTCTCTCCCTTCCTCCCTTGATCCTCTCCTCCCTCCGTTTCTTCTCCCTTTCCTCCCTCATGCTCTTTCCAGCCTCCATCTCCACTACCATGCACCCTCATCTCTTTCTCCCTTCCCTCCCTTTATCCTCCACTCCCATGCACCCTCATCTCTCTCTCCCTTCCCTCCCTCTATCCTCCACTCCCATGCACCCTCAACTCTCTCTCCCTTCCTCCCTTTATCCTCCACTCCCATGCACCCTCACCTCTTTCTCCCTTCCCTCCCTCTATCCTCCACTCCCATGCACCCTCATCTCCCTCCCTCCCCTCCATTCCCTTCTTTCCCTGCCTCCCTTCCTCCCTACCTTCTCCCTCTTTCTTACAAATAAATCATGAATTCAGACTCGGAATAAGAAATACAATTATACTTTAATCTTTGGCACATACTCTGTTCACATAAACATGGTATGCACAAACATGATTGTTATGAACATATTCCAGATGTAATGACATTTCCATTTCAGTTAATTTAGAATTCTTTGCATATCATATACATACAAGGCTGTAAACTTACAAACTATAAGATCATCTGATTCGAATAACAGTGATCAGATTGTCTTCTTGAAGTTGGAAAGATTCTTTTATTGCTACATCTTTCTCATAAAAGTCATGTACCTTCAAAGAATATTGATTTATACACTGATAGAAAGTATGTCGTACAGTAAACACACACTGGTATGCTGGTTTGTATTGAAAAAGGTGATTTTGACATTTTCAACATGTCACAGAGTTCAGGATTTCAATGCATATTTCCCTCCTATACAAGTAGCTCTTGGCATCAAGACTAATATCAAATCACATGACCACATTGTTCATACATGCAGGCCTTCAGCATAAGGCATACAAAACTTGGTACACATCTACTCATAGGCCTGATAGTTAAAATGGAAGAACAAAAATACAACAATGCTATTAAGTACTGGAATAATCCTTGAATTGTGGTATGTATATACATGTAGTTGATCCAGATATACATTATCACAACTTCACTCATTCCTGCCAACTTTTCACTTCAGGCAGATAGACAAATTATTTCTCTGTTTACAGTATATACAAAGCACAAGGCACACAAAACTTTGGTACACATCTACTGATAGTTCAAATAGAAGAAGATGGAGAAAAAAACAAAAATAGTGTCAAGTACTGGAATAATTCCTTAATTGTAGAGTTGGGCCAGATATACATTATCACAGTTTCACTCATTCCTGTCAACTTTTCACTTCAGGCAGATAGACAAATTCTATCTCTGTTTATATTATATACAAAATCATAAGGCACACAAAACTTGGTACTCATCTAAAGCAGCTAAAAAATGGAATACAAAGAAAAAAACGTGCAAAAACATTGTAAAGTACTGAAAAAATCCCTAAATCGTAGATGTACATACCCGTACGGTTGGGCCAGATAAGACATACATTATCACAATTTCACTCATTCCTGCCAACTTTGCACTTCAGTAAGATTGACAAATTCTATCTCTGTTTATAGTATATACAAAGCATAAGGCACACACAACTTGGTACACATCTACTGATTGTTAAAAATGGAAGAAGACAAAGAAACAAGAAAAACATTATCAAGTACTGGAATAATCACAGAATTGTACATACATGTCCAGTCTGGCCTGACATATATTATCACAACTTCACTCATTCCTGCCAACTTTTCACTTCAGAAAGGTAGACAAATATGGCCTCTGTTTAATATATATAGTATATACATCACTAATCACTCTGAGACGAGTGACTCCCGATAGGAATGAGTGCACTAGAGAAAATATAAGTTAAATGAGTTTCTTCCAGGTGCATGTAAACTTTCGGGGCCCAACTGTGTATCCTCAGCTTGTGTGAACCTGAACAGAATGCATACAATAAGTACAACATGGTACTGTTAATAGTTAATAAAATTACTATCACAATACAAATCAACCTCATAGTAAATATTGCATTGTGGAGACTCTTTCTTAACAAGTTGAAATTAAAATTCCATTTTCAACCAATTAGGATCGCGTATTTAGTACCGGTAATTGTGTTTACTTTTTGAGTAATGTTGTGTTTGACATTGCAACTGTTGAAGCAAGAGGGCCCTTGTAATGGAATTTCATTTCCGGACAAACTGGCTCAAAGAAACTCTCGGTCCTGTTTCATAAAACTTGCTATCAATAACAAGTAACACATTTCTATCCAAATTGAATCTCAGCCAATCAAATGCAACCAATTCAGGAGCTTATAAAAGTTACGGTAATGCAAGTTGTTATTGATAATAAGTTTCATGAAACGGGGGCCAGATTTCCGATTTCTGATTCTAGCTTTGTGTTCATTTTTGCAACTTACTATTACGAGTGCACATAAAATAAAAGACTTCAGTAAGTCATCTTTCACAGCGATTTTTTTTGGAATGGCTAACGATAGGGCGTTACACCTTGGGATATTAAGTAACACAACTGGTTGACCAGCTGCTTGTCATGGTGGTAAGAACAGAATTGTTTTCAGCCCAGTGGAACAAACGTTTACGTTGTTTGACAATATTATGTCAGCTATATAATTTTATCATGAAATTGAAAAATGTATTGATCAAACAAATCTAACAGAAAAGAAATTCATGAAAAAGTGTTTTTATTTCGACCATCAATTTTTTTGTTATTGTGTTTACGTTTAAAGTCATAATCTGTCATATAAAATAAATTGAATGCAGTATATGATTGATTTTTGCTTTGGTAAAAAATTTTAATATAAATTTTAGTTTGACCAAGTGATGTAAATATGGAATTTTGCATGATTGTAGATGTAAAGGAATCCTGTGGATGAGGGGAAAAATGGATGAGGGTCAACCTTTGATCCTATGATCCAGGCTATACTTTATGAAATATATAGGGTTATGGTCGCACTTTATTTTGAGTTCAGGTAATAATGTTTACGGTTAGGTACACGTAATATGATATATTTATTGTGTATGAATATAACGTTGCTATGTTGTGATATGAAGTTCATTGAATTTGCTGTTTCATTTCTAGTGTTAAATATTATAATTTTATGTTTACAGTAATATGTAAGGCCTGAAGTTGAAGTTAACATTTTGGTAAGTGTAGGAAACCGACGCGGAACAACTGTCGTACAACCGACTCGGAGATAGTTCTATATGATCCAGCAGCACATAATCAAACTGTGCAATCTGGATGGTTGTGCACTGCCATTGTGTGGCTCTCGAAGGTATTCTGATGGCTGTAATGTCCATCATAGGTCATCCTCCTCGTCTGAGACGTAATCATCCTCTTCTGAGGTTGAAGCTGGAATTTTGGTTAGTGTAGGAAGCCGACGCAGAAAGACTGTCACAGTAGCAAGTGTCGTAGAACCCCCCTGGAGATAGCTCTATACGATCGAGCAGCACATAATCCAGCTATGCGATCTTGATGGTTGAAGGTATTCTGATGGCTGTGATGTCCATCATAGGTCATCCTCCTCGTCCAAGACGTCATCATCCTCGTCCGAGACGCTAACCTCCTCGTCCGAGTCTGTAAAGTTAAATGCATCCTCCCTGCATTGATGTTGAGGAAAGAAGATAAAATATAGGTTTGGGGGATAGGATCTGGGCCCTGTAACATATGAAGTGACTAACAATCCAATCAATTGTAAAAATCTCCACTTTTGCTGCAATTAATTGTTTAAGCATTGTATTTACCTGTAACGAAGAAGATACATGTATCAGGGAAACTGCATGTACAATAAAGATTTTGGATAATATTAATAGTAACTTTCAATGTTACACGGCCTAGGCACCGAAGGCCTGAGGTGGTATTCTGAAATTCATGCTTTCTTTTATGCTAGTGAAAAAATGTTTCCTGTTAAAGCAAAGATAAATAAGAAAAGTCTTTGATTAATTCTCGATATCACCAATATATTACAAATACCAGCATGTTACATTCAGGCCTCGTTTCAAATGCACTCCGGGATAGTTTGGTGACCAAGTCGCCGGCTGTGATTGTGTGTCTGTGTACTCTATTTTCTGACAGTACTCACAGTGATTAATCAACGATTCTCAACGCTTTCAAGAGTGGATCATTACTTAAAACGTATGAAATATTTTACACATACTAAAATTAACATATTTGGTGGTGTGATTGGAAAGAGCAAGTACAAGCATAGAAATAATAATGTCACCTTTCGTTGGTTATTCCAATTCAATTCAATTCAATTCAAAATGGTTTATTAAAATACTTTCATTGCAGCAAAGCCGAATTGCGAAAATGTACAATGACACAGTGACAATCGATAAAATGCATAATGTAGAACATGGTAACATTACAATCAAACTATTATTCATTGATAAAAAGTACAGTCAGGATGGATGAAACAGAAAAGAAATGGGAAACAGAAAGAGAGAGAGAAAAAGGAGGAGAGAAAGAGGGTGGGGAAACTGCAACTGGGATGTAGGAGTACAAGGAGACAGAAGCTGTCCTAACATGGACAGAGAGGGTAGAGAAATAATGATGAAAGGAAAGAGTTAAAAAGGGAGGATGGTATGGAGGGAAAAAGAGGGAGAAAAGAGTAGGGGACACACACAAAAACTGAATGCTTGAAATTATCATGATAAAATAGATTACACTACCTTCACATAAATATTCAAATACTGTTATAAACATCTCGGCTGATTTGGGGACACTTGTATATATTGTTCACAGCCGTCAGGCTGAATAGGATAGGTGCCTAACCGGCCTCAACAAAAGCAGATAGATCCTGTTATGACGTATTAAACATCCACCATTTTTTTTATATGAAAAATATCCTAGATCCTTGTTATTTGATTTAAAGAGACTTTCAAGATTGTTCTTAGTAATTATCGCTGATAAATAAATCCAAATTTAATAGGCTTAATTTAGCGCGAACACAGGGATAGGGGCACTTACCTCTACAAGCATCAATGCCGGTGATATACATGTATTAATCCACACACAGTATATAAAGCATATTAAACTCTACATGCCCTGCTGTGGAAAGATCGTTAAATAGTACTAGAAACTATAGCATGCTTTTTCATGGAAAAACATGTGATATTCTCAGTAAAGGAATCACACATGACCCTGCTTAACCAATCATTTGATTAGGATCTAGGAGTAAGTTGTATAGCAATAAAATTAATTTATAATTCATTATGTTTAATAGTTCACTTACCATCGAAAGTCAGTGAGTGACTGCAGGAATGAATCAAAATCCGCTTGGTACTCTTCATTGAACCAGAAATTTCCATTACTGATTTGAGGAAAAGAATCCTGAAAAGAAATGTATGGGCATGCTTGGTGATAGTGATTCATGTAGTTTTCCTCCATTCAAGTCTGGCTGAAATACTATACCATACATGTACATACCAGGTCAGTACTCTCTCTGGCATATAGACTTAGTGTCCTTGTTACACTGACACCTCCTATACACCGCCCCTCCCCACCAAACACACACACATACAAAAAAGCTATGTTGATTGAACTGGTCAATATTTCAACAGAACTTTATGCTGACACCCCCTCCTCCCTTATCATGCACCTGTCAAAAACATCAAGAACAAAAACAAAAACTGTGCTTAAAATAAGTACACTGTGATCAAGATCTCCATCCTTGTTTAGTGACTATTCAATCTGACGTATACTCTCAGACCCATGATGACATTATTCAAACCTTATGAATTGATTTGAACTATTTGTATCTATTAGTCTTTAGAGTACTTCAGTGATCTGTTTATACTGAAATTGTATTATTGCGTAACTAGTAACACAACACTCTCCCCCCCCCAAAAAAAAAAACAACTAGATGGAATTCGACTGCGCGCAGTCGAAAATGATGCCTCCGTCATAGAGCAATATTACAAACCAAAACAGAAGAAATTTTTCGAATTCAAGTTCAATTGTAATTCATTAACAGGTTCTCAGAATATCGTGATTACAAGCAATTTCTCATATACATATATGACCCTTTGATCTTTGACCTCATGACCCTAAAATCTACTCAGTTCATTGGCTCTGCAAGATGTCCTGAGTTAAATAGTAATCCATCTGTCAGTTCTAATGAGAATGCGTTCACAAGCTATTTTTGCATACATAATGAGCCCATGACCTTTGACCTTTGACCTTATAAACCAAGAATCTACTCAGTTCATTGGCTCTGCAAGTAACATACATGACCTAATTTTGGCAGGAATCCATCAATTCGGCTCTTGAGATAACGCGATCACAAGCTGTTTTTGTATACATAATGTGCGCTGTGGCCTTTGACCTTTGACCTCGTGACCCCAAAATCTAATCGGTTCATCGGCTCTGCAAGTAACATACATGACCTAATTTTGGCAGGAATCCATTGATCAGTTCTTGAGATAACGCGATCACGAGCTGTGTTTGCATACATAATGTGCGCTGTGGCCTTTGACCTTTGACCTTGTGACCCCAAAATCTAATCAGTTCATCGGCTCTGCAAGTAACATACATAACCAAGTTTGGCAGGAATCCATCAATCGGTTCTTGAAATAACGCGATCACGAGCTGTTTTTGCATACATAATGAGCCCTGTGACCTTTGACCTCGTGACCCCAAAATCTAATCAATTCATCGGCTCTGCAAGATACATACATGACCAAAGTTTGGCAGGAATCCATCAATCGGTTCTTCAGATAACGTGATCACGAGAACGGGACGTACGTACGTACAGACGTGTGTACAGACATATGATCGGACAGACGGACGGACAACCCGAAAACATAATGCCTCCGGCTACTTCGTAACTGAGGCATAAAAACTCCTTAAACTCATCTCCAATGCTGCATGTGTACCTGCATGAATTCATCATGGCATGGATAAAGAGTACAAACACACATACATACCTGTAAGGTTGACGCCTTTGCATTCAGTGTAGAATGGAAATCCTCCTGGAAATCCTGTCCCTGTAGTGACAGTTCAGTCAGGTTTGGCATGGAACACAAAGCATCCGCTAGGTAATGTGAAGAGGCTGTTGTTGGAAACCTAACATCTTGAAGGCAGACATATTGGACCTACATGTATACAAACAGTGATTCATACAAGTACATTACCAGAGTACACGTTTTCATTGAATTACTGCAAAAATAACTGGGTGCTCCGATATACATGTATGTGTATGGCTATGCTTGGGTGACAAATGCAATGGGCTTTATATAGTCAAATATAGGATTTGGATAAGGGCTACAAATAGGTTTGAGCTCAGGTTTAGTGATAGGAATACTTTTTGGTTCAGGGATCAAGTCCCCCCAAAAAGCTTACTTAAAAACTTTAAGTTAGTCTTCATTAAACCAAAATATCTTTTCTGAGGCAATCCTTTAAAAGTGATGTTTTTTGCAGAACATCATATTTTTAACTCGAGCCATCTGAATTCTGTATCTTACACTGCACATGAAAACCCCTCTTTTTATAATACTGTTCCTTTGTCTGCTAAGACTATTATACATTTTCATATAAAAAAATTAACACGTTGACAAAATATTGACAGCATGTTGCTAAAATATCATAACTCCTTAAATTCATCTCCACTGCTGCATGTGTACCTGAATTCATCATGGCATGGATATAGAGTACAAACACACATACATACCTGTAAGGTTGACGCCTTTGCATTCAGTGCAGAATAGAACTCCTCCTGGAAATCCTTTCCATGTAGCCACAGTCGAGTCAGGTTTGGCATGGAACACAAAGCATCTACTAGGTAATGTGAATAGGCTGATGTTGGACACCTAACCTCTTGAAGCCAGACAGTGTGGACCTACATGTATACAAACAGTGATTCATACAAGTACATTACCAGAGTACATGTTTTCATTGAATTACTGCAAATTTAACTGGGTGCTCCGATATACATGTATGTGTATGGCTATGCTTGGGTGACAAATGCAATGGGCTTTATATAGTCAAATATAGGATTTGGATAAGGGCTGCAAATAGGTTTGAGCTCAGGTTTAGTGATAGGAATACTTTTTGGTGCAGGGATCAAGTTAAGAATTTGGTTAGTACAGGATGGAAAGCACAGAAAAATTGTTGATGGGCATGCGTTAAAACAACAGGAGGATCGACAAACACAGCCATAGTGCATTTTCTCATTACATAGTGATACAAACAGTGATTCATTCAAGTACATTACCAGAATACATGTATTTATTGAATGACTGCAAATATAACTGGGTGCTCCAATATACATGTATGTGTATGGCTAAGCTCAGTTGACAAATGTTCTGGGCTTTATTAAGTCACAAATATATATAGGATCTGCATGAGAGCTGCAAATAGGCTTTGAGCTTAGGTTTAGTCTTACGGTTTATTATATATTTTAGTGCTGGGTTAAGTTCAGAAATCGGTTAGTTCAGGGTAGTGGGCGCAGAAAATGCATCAAAAAAGATTTATAGGACTAACTTTTACTATTATAGCCATAGTACATGTAATTACTGCGTATTCATCTGAGTAATTGCATCCATCCAAAATATTTATGAACAAAAACAAACACAGGAAGCTGAGTAATACCCAGCTCATCTTGAACATAACTACAATATGAAGGTTACGTTAAAGGTAATACAAAGTTTTGGGAAATTTCGAAAATTGGGTGGATAGTGAATCTTTACAATTTTGATATATTTGGATGCCCCTATGGATGTATTATAAGCACTAAAAAAATTAGCCCCTAAAACACTTCTGTTTTCGAGAAAAATTGAATATAAAAATTTACCTGTGCTCCCGGTAAATTTTGATAAATTTCAAATAGCGCATATGGCCGTACAATCGTAGCTGCCACCATAAAAATCTCAGAATATGTAGTTGGGATATATAATTTCCAAACGGGAATAGCTAATCGGTCGATTTCAGTCAAGAAACATTCTTTCATAGCTAAATTAATATATTGACCTTGAGAGGGAGCTATACAACATAAAGAGTTTATTATTTATAATTTCATAACTTTAGACTCGATTTCAACCGCGTCAACGATCAATGTATATTGTAGGAACGCATGTGCTTCCAATATGTTAATTTGAACCAAATTCATGACCCCATACCAAAACTTTGTAATACCTTTAATTTGCCAAATAGATTTTCAATTTCATTAATTTACATATACTTCTAGATCAACATGTATGTTTCTCTTTATATAACTTTTGTTTACTAGCTGTCATCATGTGATGAGGCTGGTGTGAAGCACTCAACATCATGAAGGCAGAGAGTCTTGATCTGTACAGAAATTGAATGACTGAAATAGATTTAACTCTATTTAGCCCGGGCTATTTTGAAACTGCATAGCCCGGGGGGGGGGGGGGGGGCTTCTAAGGCCCCTCCTATGATCTCGGCCGTGAAACGCCCGATCGTCACGAAAATTTGCATACATGTCAAGTGAAGTGTATAGAATACTATGGTAATTTCAATTTTTTGAAAAATTCACTCATTAGCATATTTATGGTAATTTATGCAAATAAGGTCATCAAATTCACATTTTTGCCCATAAATCAGACATTCATATTTTAAGCATTCTTTCTCACTATATATATTTTTTAGACCATTTGGAATAATAATACAACACAAAAAATTGAAAAACCAGGGTTATTCCTTATGTTATCTATTGTTTTGATAATTTTTTATGTATTTCTTTGTTTTTTTTAACTTATGTATTTTATTGTTTTTATTGTTTTATTTTATTTCCAACTATAATTCAACTATTTGGACCCAAAAATAAACACCTTAACTATAAACAAGACCAAATAACCAATGTTTTATCTCTTTATTTGAAAAATGAGATTTCCATATGTTTTCTACACAAATCACATAAATGAGCGATTTTCGGGCTGACATGCAAAGACAAAATGACACGTGACTTCATAATGGTAAGTTTGATTTTCAAAAAATTTCTTTCAAAAGATGCGCAAGACTCGAGAGAAAAAAGTCACAAAATTTCAGTGCAAGATTTTCTTGCGTTACAAAATTATCGCGTAAAATGTAGAGGGGGGGGGGGCTTCTAAAGCCCCCCCCCCCCCCCCCGGGCTAAATAGGGTTAACACTGGTAGATGGAGGGGGAGCAGGAATTTTGTAAACATGTGGTCAGAGACCGCATCAATGAAAGGGTCTTGTTGGGGCTAGTATTTATTTGCACAGAGTAGTTTTCCCAAAATTAGTCCTTTGTATACTTTTATAAGTTAAATCAGACAGTGAGAAGTCAGAATGTGTATTTATATGTTTTAAAATACTTAGTACCTTCAGGTGATTTTTATGTACATTATAGTTTATAGATCAAAAGTGCATGAAAATATAAGGCCTTTGTCAAGAGTCAGGGATAGACAGTCCAATAGGATATGACCATACTGAAGATTCAGGTAAGAGGAAGATCAGGAATTCCTGAGCGTAGGAGCGAATTGCAGTGATTCTACTGTATTTTAGAGGTATGTGAATTAAATGCAAATCTTCTCAGTAAAATATTCAGTATAGCACCTTTTCATTGTAATTCAAATATTTAGACCAGCATTGCTAAAGATAATATTCTATTAGAGAGTTTAAAGAATGATAATTTTATTTACAAGCGTAAAATGATTATGATGATTATAATAATAGATGTTATATTGTACATGAAAGTGGTCTAGCTATAGAACATATACATTCCTTACAATAATTTTCCTTTGTGGTTCGTATTATGTGGCCTGCTATGTTTTAATAATTTGTATGTACTATAGTTCTGTTGAATGAAGACATAATACCATCAAGGCAACAACAAAATAGCTGAATACCTAGGGGGCAAAACCTTAATTTGGGGGGTTTTGGTTGGGATGTTGTAGGTCGGTCGGTATAAACATGATCAGAGGATCTTCCTGCACAATTTCTAGGTGGACTACCCTGACAATATTTTTCTGGAAAAAAAATAATCAATAATTAGAAGATAATTTTGTAACAGAACATCATTTTACCATGCATGTGGTTTCAATGAAAGAAAATTAAATTATCTACAAGATGATACCACATTCATGATGATTGAATTTATTTTACATAATAATAATAATAATAAATAATAGGATAATTATATAGCACCAGTATCCGCCAAGCTCTGACGCTCATGGTGCTTTACGCATATTACCCTGGTCGTATCCGAGCTGCCAAAGTAACTAGTGCTGAATAATATCAGGTACCCATTTACACCTGGTGGAGTTATTTCTCCATATTTCAATCACTTTTGAAACTGAAGAATTAAAAATATATAGAAAACCTTCCTAATATTAGTTGAATACGATCTGAAAATTACAGGTTCATTGATTTTTATGTAAAAAAATGTATAGCGTAGTAAAGTTCATTTTGGACAATATGCACAGACCAGTTCCTTGATGATACGTTTAACGTGCGTCGTCATTGCCGCATATCTGTCAGGTTTGCCCTTGCAACTGAAACGTGAATCATCTAATTGCATTCTATCCTTTTTCTTAATGATTGAAGGGACAGTGAACGGTTGGGCTGGGCGATGGGGGAGACACAAGTGGAAGGGGCAATTCATAAATTCCCAAAAAAATTAGTAATTCTGATTTGTAATTAATAAAAATTGTGTAAGGTAATTGTAGAATCTTGATTTTTGTATGACATGGTCAAATAAAACATAGAATCCTGTCTGGATCTACAAATATTTTAATGAAGTTCTATAAATGACTAATCCAGAAAAACAGAATATTCCGGATTATTTGTAAGGGTTGGCAGGTATGTAATATTAGTTGAATATGATCTGAAAATTACAGATGTTTTGCTTTTCATGTGAAAAAAGTTATAGCATAACAAAGTTCATTTTGGACAATATGCAGTTTAGTTCCCTGATAATACATTTAATATGAGTCATCATTGCCGCATACCGTATGTGTCAAGTTTGCAACTGAAACATGAATGATTAATTGCATTCTTCCCTTTTTCTATAAATGACTAAACAGTTGTTAGCAACATCAGAGAGACAGGAAATCAAACATTACAAGTACATTTCAACTAATAGAATGATGAAGAAACTATCAGAAACTTCCTAACCAGCTTGAACCTTTTGGTATGAGGTAGGAATTTCAGTTGCAGGTTTGAGGATGTAGTAAGTTTTGCTAACTCAAATCAGAATATTTTTACTCTTAGCAAACTTTTGGATTATTGATAAAATATTATCTAGCAGCTTATTACAGAATTTCCATATGTAATCATCTGGCATCACTATGGAGCAATCCTGAAGATTCTTCTTAAGGACTCTGTATTAAAACATTACCTGGTGTAAATATAATAGAAAGTGAACCAATAAATATATAGTTTCTGATACTAGTTCCACTTTAACACTTGTAGATTAGAATAAACCTTAATATAATGTAGCATAAATTTTGTTCCATCTTGTGTTTTGGATCACAACACTTAAATCGGATTTGCAACCTTTTGTGATGACTTTACATGTTTGTTACATCCAATGCTCCTGTTAATCCAATACTAATATACCTATTACCCCCATCTCAATGTTGTTTTATAATTGATATAGGTATAAGAGGGTGACATTGACCAAAGCAACCTCATACTAGATGAATTTCAGAATTCCTGGGTCTGTCTTTTAAGATCTTACAAGAATTACAAGAAAGAGTGAAAGTTTGCCTGCTAATGTAAAGTAATAATAATAATAATAATAATATTTGCATTTATATAGCGCTCATTACAGTAAATGTATCACAGCGCTTTACATATCATATACATATATAAGAATATCAATAACAAAATAACTTATGAACTGATTACATTTCCTGATTACGCATAAAAAATAAAAAAAAATAAAAAATATAAATACAGTGCAACTATTATTCAAATGATACACCCCTCTATATTATAGGTTCCTACAGCAAGATGAGTAACCAGCCAAGAAAACGTGTGGCAGATAGTGCCATATCCATGAAGCATGTGCCTGCTAAGAAGTCTTCCAAAGATATGAGCACTGACTACACAAAATGCATCATATGCCAACAAGAATCTGTGATAAGCCTATTCTTCATCCAGTTACGTGTGTAACAACATATATGAACAAATTTAAGGCTCTTCGCATTCTGGTTGGTCAAAGTTAAACCCTTATGATGTTGTAGATGAGCTGGAAGCTCCTCTTTTCCAGCTCCTGGTCTGTCCACATTCCTCGTAGAATCATCCGCGTAAGGTACCGAGACATTCTTGAGGAGCTTGGTGTCGATAAAGGAGATAAATACCGGGCGACCGTCTTGAAACATACATTACATGAATACTATGGGTCACATATTTTGGTTCTCAATCAAACCAAAGGTTCAGGATTTATATGTGCTTCCACATTACCACTTGGTGACGCACTGAAAAAACTGAGGCGCCTAGAAGGAGATGATATCGAGGGAAAACACCATACACTCCTGCAAGCATCAAAGATTCTTAGAGCAGATTGTGAAGTGTAAGAAAGAGATGTGTGAGAAAAATTCAACTGAGATTTCATTCACATCTGCATACAATATGGTTCCAGACTCACTCACTCTTCAGATGGCCATGCAGACTGAGGACGTTCTGCTTATGTGGCGCCTCGGTAGAATGATCACAACTTCGCAACTGGTGGATGCTCCTAGAGTTTTAGAAGCAGGACTTCCGGGCTTTTCCTCATTCCGTGCTGACCTCCATCCACATAGACAGGCTAGAATCATTGGCTATCTTCCTCTGATCCCATCTTCTCCAACTGACCCTACTGTACTAAAGAAAATGAAGATTTGACTTGTCAGGACATCACATGCACGTGGTAACAAATACACAATTATAGCTGGAGATCAGGCTACATATGAGCTCGCTGTAGCCATCAGAGACAAGCATCGTAGTGAGTTCAGCAATGTGGTCTTACTGCTGGGTGGCTTTCATCAAGCTCACAACTACATGAAAGCAGTTTGCAGATCTTTAGGGCGGCAGGTGCAGAACATTTTCTTGTTGCAGCTGGTCTGTGCCAGGAAGGGGCTGCCAAGAAGATGTTTGGTGATAAAGCCGACTACTTCCAGGCCATACATGCCCTCAGAATCCTGAGCGAAACTATGTGGCGCCTCTACTAGGAAGCATTCTAGACATGATGGGCAGCAGACAGAAAAACAGATCACTGGCAGCCTGAGGTGGAATCTGTCTTGAAAATGCTCTATGAAAAAGACATCACTGCCACTGAAAAGTTGCAAATGCTTCAGAATTCCCATGAACAGTTATCAGCCCTTCAGGAACTTTTCCCATAATCAATGGTTGATCAACCAACAGCAATCTACTGGTCCACCTTCCTGATGTTCTGCATAGATTTAACTACTACCAGCGAGAAGCTGACTGGGTAGGACATGTCTGTGAATCATATTGAATGATACCTTACCTCAAAGCAGCAGGGCATTACAAATATGGGCAGCAATCTCTGCCTCTCTATCTTGATGAGATGAAAAATCTTCCTAAAACAGCCCCTGATGTACATGAAGCACTTATGGCGGGTGCATTTGTTGCAGGGAGAGCAGATGGCAAGCACAATTGTGTTTCTCCTGACATGCTTCTTGAACAGACAAATGCAGATGCCAAGTAAAGAAGAAAGCGGTCATGACGGAATTACATCTAACCCCGCCGCATGGATAAAATGGGTTTAAACAATTAAAACCCATCACATCTGTCTCTGCACAGTAAATATTGATGCTGCATCTTCTTTCACCCAGCCCTAACAATGAATCTGGTGTATGTCGAGTAACAAGGGACACAGAGATGGTCATCAAGGTAATGGTAGCAGTCGAGACGAATCCATCCAGTGCAACTACAACATCCCTGATAAATGTGTCAACTGGGCAATGTGCTGATTGCACAGTTTAGGACAACTTGAGCAGTGTTAAACAAATAGGCGTGGAGGCACTGTCTCAATCACTATCCAGTCTTCAGAAGAAGACAAGTATTGTGAAGCTGAACACGTTCCACACACAAAACAAGAAACAAAAGAAGTCTGGGCCCACAAGATCTAGAGCTAAATCAGGGAAGAGTGATGAAGTAACTGCTCTTCTGCGTATGACACAGATCATTGCTAGTGATGGAGAACTAGAGATTGTTGACTTGGTGAGAACCCCAAGGCAAGGGCCATCACTGACGTTGTATCCAGAGAACTAATCAAGGAGGTATTAGGGCCATCACAACATATATTAACACCTCAGCAAGTGATGACTTCAAGGAGTCTGATCTGGGCAATCTCAGAGCATACAAGTTTTTGAACAACAGATCTATACTCTCCTAAGGCTCCTCCCCCCCCCCCAAACAGACGCATTTTTTCTTCATGTAAAGAGAGCTCCATGCCCTTGCAACGATGATGAATAAGAGAGCACACATTGCCAAGCCTAAAACCCCACCCTGGACAGAATTTGGGTGGAATCTGGATGATCAGCACGTGCTTCCTGTTCGAAGTACCAATCAAGCCTGGCCCGTTTCAAGGCTATATCATGCGGATGTACTGAAGGGTGCAAGAAGAACTGCTCATGTGCTAAAAAGGAAATACCGTGCTACATAGGGTGCCGCTACCAAGGACTATCAAGCAAATTTAGCAGGATGCAGGACATCAAATACGACATCAGAGCAGCGAAAATCATTGACAGTAGCAGCGACTCAGACAGTGATTAGGAAAGAAAAACAGTAATATCAGAAATAAAGAATATAGGTAGTCGCTTTAAATGAAAATAACTATGATGTACCAGGAAATCGAGTTTGTCAACAAATTGAATAACATTCTTAAAATGCAAGTTCATCTCTTATTTTCATCTCAATTCCCTTTTCAATTAGATATCATCATCATCAGCCATATTTTTATTTACATTTAGGCAGGTATGTGCACTGTGATTTTAGCCAAAAAAGCTGTTGGCCTGTGAGTGGCAATTTTAAAAATAAATGTCATATTTGATTCATATTACTTTAGAACATTCTCCAAATTGATTCTTTGACTTCACAAACTTTGGTCCGGAATCCAATATACACTACAGACGGTTGTATAGTCAAAACTAAATTGTAAAAAGAAACCCTGACATGATGCAGAAATTTTAAATTGAGGTTAATGCAACATGTCATGAACGTAAAATCAGAAAGAAGTTAAGTGAACACTAAATATAATTCAAGACTTGGCAATAAAAACCTTTTCTGATAGGCTTTAAATTATTTTAACACTTTGCATGTATTGACTCCCAATGTGCATTTCCCATTCAATACTCAAGTTTATTATGGTTTATCCCTAAATCAAACATTCAGGGGCAGCAATATCTTGTCATGGCAGGAATGGGGGGGGGGGAGGTGGGTGGGATATTTAAGGAAGTTTGGCAACTGAAGGGGGAAGGTTTACCCCCCCCCCTCTCCCACTACAATTTTGTATTTTGTTGTGAGAAAATTTTGCAACATCCTCGTGTAAATCTTACTGGGAGGATGCAAAGTGACAAAAACAATACACATTTTAGTTTTTAACTTTTAAATTCCTGACCCAACTTAATTTTTTTTCTACAACTGTAATCACAGTGATTTTTCAAATTTTCAAGCGATTGATGTTCTGCGTCTTGACAAAGCACCCCCTTAGGCTAGACTACGGCTTTACAATGTGTTTTTTCACTCACCTTGGACTTGTTTCCTTCTTTAGCAAGAACTGCATAGAAGTCACTGTGCAAGGCAGCTCGAAGTAGTGTAACATCCTTAATAGAGGGCACAGAGCATATAATCTCCCCCATATCATGTGATATAATTGGTCCGAATTCTCCATTTACTCCAAGATCGATCTAAATCAAAAGCAAAAACAAAAACAAGACAAACGAAAAATTAGAATATGAGAAAGTCAGAGTCCATTGATAAAGTTTAAGACCACCTCAGATTTTGTTGATGCCCCTGTCACTCGGCCTGCATTAAGAAAGTCTCATTGAATGATTACAGAATGGTTACTTAATACAGTGGTCGATATCATCAGAGTAGTGCTACGAAACCTATATGATCCCAAATTTATTTGCAAAGGAAGGCCTGCTATAACATTTTATCTGCAATGCAGCATCATAAAGGCCATTTTTAAAGGGCCCTAAATTATTCCATCCATCAAAATTAAGGGTTACTCTGAAGTCTGAGCATCAAATGATCAAGAGGAATGGTTGCAGCAAAACTGAGGTGTAGGATGCCATTTAAAGCAGACAGTTTATTTTCCAACCATACTGCTCAAGTATTATCATAATGTATGTTTCACATCAACCCCCCCCCCCCCCCTCCCCTCCACTACAACAAAAATGGACAGTCAATAATCATCATTGCCGGTAGTATACCCACTTAAAAATATCATTAGTGTAAATATTGTATTAAAGACATCTCCTTGAAGACTTGTGCCAATTAGTAATGCTTCCTACTCATCTCTTTCTTTCTCTCTTAAATGTTGTTTTGTGTAAATTAGTTGAAACTTTATTAATTTGATTTTGTATAGTGCTGGGTGCTTTGCCTATTTAATGAGCTATTACATTTCACCTTTGACCTACATACTCAGAAATCGAACTTAGGCTGTACATGTATTTTGATACCATGTACCTTCACATTAAATTTCATTAAATTTGTCTAACATTACTCAAGTTATCGAATGGAAACCAGATTTGCATATTTAATGAGCTATGACCTTTGACCTACATATTCTGAAATTGAACTTAGCTGTATTTTGATACCATGAACCTTCATATCAAATTTCATTAAAATCCGTCAACCAATACTAAAGTTATGGATCGGAAACCAGATTCGCATATTTAATGAGCTATGACCTTTGACCTACATACTCGGAAATTGAACTTAGTCTGTATTTTGATATCATGTACCTTCATATCAAATTTCATTAAAATCTGTCAAACATTACTAAAGTTATCGATCGGAAACCAGATTGTATTTTTCGCATATTAATGAGCTATGACTTTTGACCTTTGGCCTACATACTCCGAAATCAAACTTAGCCTGTATTTCGATATCATGTACCTTCATATCAAATTTCATTAAAATCCGTCAAACATTACTAAAGTTATCGATCGGAAACCAGATGTGTAGTTTTTCGCATATTTAATGAGCTATGACCTTTGACCTTTGACCTACATACTCCGAAAACGAAATTAGCCTGTATTTTGATATCATGTATAGTACCTTCATATCAAATTTCATTAAAATCCGTCAAACATTACTGAAGTTATCAATCAGAAACCAAATTTGTTACGGACGCACGGAAGGACTCACGGACGGACGCACGGAAGGACGCAAGGCAGCGTTACTATAATTAATCTACATCTGCACAGTACAACTTAAGTTGATGCAGTTAAAAATGATTGAGCATCCCATTTGGCTTTTCATATATAAGTCATTTGTAAAGTCATGCATAACTTTACGAACAGCTTTATGAAACACCCCCTGGAGTACTGGTTAAACATGATCTGAAATGTTCATATCATGTGAATAATATTGTCAAGCGAGCAAGCACATAACTATACATGCTCAGAATATTAAACAGATTCAAACTTCCAGCAAATGATCGAATTTGTCTACTGTTCTTACGTTCGGCCCATGGTAGAATACTGTGCCCCTGCTTGGCCCTCTGGGCTAACTGAAAACCAAAGTAATCAGATTGAAAGAATCCAAAAAATGAGCATGCTGCCTTGTGCTTGGACTGCACTACTGTACTTACCAACATGCTCTAAAAGAATTAAAACTGCCCACTCTCAATGAATGACGAGAGAAACTAGCATTGAGTCTGTTCAAAAGATTGACCAGCCCATCATCAAACTTTCATCACGGGCTTCCTCCCTTGCATTGCAATCAACTTTACATTGTCGATCATTGCGAAATGGCCAAACCTATTCCGAAGTCTTCAAACGGAGCGCTACAAAAGAATTGCTCCTCCTCTACCTCATCAGGCTCTTGAATTCAAATTTAAATTTAAAGTAAAGGGGGAGGGGGATCCATAAATAAATCTGTTGTGCATCATACTTAGGTACAACTACCAGCAAAATCTATTATCTTTGGTTTAATGCATTTATCTTGTCATTTTTTTTAGTGTTTATTAGATTATTATACAATATGTACGATTTTACATGCCATTCAAGCCCTGCAAAATATGATACATTTTATTGACCAATTTGACGGTTTGTAATTATGCAATATTTTTTACTCTTTTTAATACTCATACCGTTGATTAATTATATTCTCTTTTGAACTTTGAATTAAACCAAATATCAGTAACCAAATTATTGATATATCTGCCAACAACCAACAGGCAAGAAAGAAAGAGAAAGAGAGAGAGAGAGAGCCAGACAGAGACAGTATTTGATACAATTTATCAATATTGACCAATTTGACAGTTTGTAATTATCCACTATTTTTTTTACTCTTTATAATACTCATACCGTTGATCAGAATTATATTCTCTTTTGAATTTATCATAAATACTTTAAACCTTGAATTAAACCAAGTATCTGTAACTAAATAATCAATATTTCTGCCAACAACCAACAGGCAAGAGAGAGAGAGAGAGAGCGAGAGAGAGCGAGAGAAAGAGAGAGAGAGAAGGGGAAAGAGAGAGAGAAGGGGAAAGAGAGGGGGAAGAAGAGGACAGATAGAATGGTGGGAACGATGGACATAATTCATCGATCAAAAGTGCAATTTACTTCTCTCCATGAATTATAATTCATGACCTATATTTGTTTTGTTTTTGTTTTTCTAAAATTATTTAATCTACAGTGTTATCTGTACCGCGAGTATCATGTCGCTTTGGGATATTCTTACCATTTTTAGTATTGTATTTTATCTATTTGAACAATTCAGTCATTGGCTACTAATCATATTTTATTTTATACCATGAATAAATAAATAAATAAATAAATATTAAATACCCATTCCCACAAAAATGCATGTCTGTAAATGCCTGATGGGTTTGCAATGGAAGGGGAAGTGCACCCTTATATTAAGTTGGTTGTAATAAAAGCAGAAAAAGGAGAAAAATAAATTATTGAAAGTATGAGCATCTTCAGCACCATCACATACCGACCATCCTCTGAAACATCACAAACCGAGTCCTCCCCCGCCCATCTTCAAAACTCATAACTGTCACTGACCTATCAGGGTGGATATCCCCTTTAAATTATAATACTTATTAATATATGTAAGATATTAAACTTACATCTTTGTGTACACCTAGTCCAGTGAATATATAACCTGCTATGGTGTGTGCTGTCATGGATGTGCGTATTCTCAGAGATGACATTTCACCTCTCACCAAGGCTGCAGTATCTAGGTCCTGACTCTCAAAGGATACATCAACCAAGAAATCCGTCTCCTCTTGGTCTGAGGTTTTACCCTGTACCATGCATTTCATGACATGCTTTGCAATGGTTTTGTCCCGTGACACGGTGAAGTACAGGAGATACCGAAACTCTTCCCTTCTAGGCAGCACTACTTGCTCAATCAGCCTGTTGAATTCATTGTGATCTGATTCATACAGGGAAGCAAGATGAACCCCAGCCATGTACTCCTGAAAGAGTTTGTGTGGAAAGAAGAAAGTAGATTGCAGGAACATACTGCTCTTATCATAGATAGATGACATTTTTTTCTCCTGAGACAACACCCCTACTCTGCAAGCTGTTTCAATGGAGTCTGAGCACTGTTCAAAATCACCTTCTTTGAAACTAAGGATGTTTTCTTGTAGCCCGATGAAAGCCACTTTGGCAACTGGTTCCATGAGCTTCTCAATTTGAGAGCGAAAGGCTTGGAAATCTTGGCTGTCTAAATCTGTGATCTCTTTCTGAGCATAATGCACCTTCAAGAATTCAAACATTTCATCAAATATTTGAGAAAAAGTTTGTAATGACTTCAACTTTTCTTGTTTTTTGTCACCAAGTTCTCTCCACATAAGACAGAGCATAGCTATGTAGATAGGATACGGGGCCATATTCTTAGATATGATGACATTGTCTTTGGTTAATTGGATAAGCTGATCTGCTTTGGCCACATCTTCTGGAAAGTACTTGTGAATGTAAACTTCCACACTATTCTTGCTAAAACCTTCCAAATGAATGAAAGTGTACAGCTTCCTCAGACTATCATTACATCTTATCTCTGTGACCTTCCAAGGGCGACTTGTCACCACCACCGGGCAAGTGGCAAGTTCATCTGAACGCAGAATGTCTGTAAGTGCAATGTCACCTCTCTCTGAAGAACTTCCACTTGCCACTGCACTGGTGACTATTGGCTGCAAAGTGGCACTTGATGACTCTGGCTGCGTTAACTTCTGCCGCTTATTTTTGTTCATCTTTGATTCTGATCTTGCCTTGGTTTGATCAGCAGACTTTGGCTGGTGACATTCTGACTTTGAACCAGCTTCCCCTTCCTGTACAACCTTGCCCTTAAACTCATCTAATCCATCAAACGCAATGAAAACATGAGTTGGATTTGATCGGATGTACTCAGTGATCTGGCAGGCTGTTGCTGGGTTGTCCTTGGAGAGATACGACTTGGCAATCTCACCGATCGTGTATTGTTCGGCTTCACGAAAAGGGACAACAAGTACCCACACAAACTTTGGGACAGCAGGACTGTCATTTATCCAGTCCCAGGCAATCTTAGCACAGAATGTTGTCTTTCCAGCCCCAGCCTCTCCCTGAACCATGATCCGCTTGGGGAACTCTCCATTGACTTCGAGTTTAAAGAGATCACTGTACTCAAGTGGTCGCTTGCGTTTTTTCCGATATTCCTCTTCCAGGACAAGGTTTGTGTACATGTCTGTGAATGGTACAATGGAATCAGGGTCGAGAGGATCATCTCTGATCTTACAGAAAGCAGTCCGGTACTTGAATTTGAAATCATCTGCACATCTCTTGATCAGGTCAGGAGAAAGTGATTGGGTCTGTGATCCTGGCCTTGTAACAGGTGCACCTTTAAAAGTGTGATAATTTCTTCTGAATATCAAAATGTTTTTGTTTAGGATATTCATAACATTATACACATGAACATAAAAACAAATTTCTGATGTATTTATTGTTGTCAACTTTTCAAGATCAAATGAGAACAGAGAATAACTTATTGTCTGCACATCATACATATATATACTATTGTTGATGCATGACATTTATGTTTGTTTTCTTTCTTATTTATCTCAATAGAATTTGTCTTTAGGTATGAAGGTATATACATATGTCTATATATGTATCCATAAAGTAACATGTCAATATCATTAATTTCCATCGCTTAACAGTATGGACAATAATGATGAACCATATAAAGCTTATATTTTATAGCTCAAAGAACAATTACACTCGAAATAGAAAGAAATGAGAGAAATGTAGATTTCCTTTTGTTTTGTACACAAAAATCAGAAATTATCCATTTTGGGGCTAACATTATAAGGTCACAAAAGATAAAACGACTCTGAAATGGTACAATTTTCATAAGCTTGGTGTCAAAAGATGAGCATGACTTGAAAAAAATGGTCAGAAAGTAGCTGGGCTTGAAATGCCAAGAAATTTGAATGATAATCCTTGTACAGCCTCATGTAAAACTAATTTCATCATCTCCCTTTAATACACAAGTACCAAGTGAATGGGTCTGAAGCCATGTATTAATGGCCACAGCCCATGAGACCGACAGCTCACAAGACCAACAATATCTGTCTAGCGAACCATCTGAAAAGTTGTTAGAAGGTCCATGAGACCAACGACCCATGGACTGACAACCCACAATACTGACATGTTGGTCTCGTGGGTGTTCTGACAACTATTTTTTTAAGGGTTTAACAGACAGGCAGTATCAGTCTCATGGGCCGTTCGTCTACTTGGATGTCCTGCTATAAAATAACCCTATTTGCACCAAACGAGGAAGTGTCAAATTAGTGTTTGTTGGCTGCCTGCAAGAGCAATACATTATCAATAGCAGTAAAGGCCTTCTTGCAAGCAGCCGACATGATTCTTTTTTTATTCTCACCTGTCCTGTTTGGGACTAGACTGCCAGCAAGTAGTTCGCCAGAGAGGGACCCTAACTTACTTCTTTCTAATCCCTCTGCAAGAAGAGCCCTGATGTCTGTGCCTTGAGGCTGTTTGTCTCTCCATCTCGTAAACACTGTCATCAATGCATCACTGGTATTTAGCAAATGCTGCACAATGATTTGACCAAGCTCTGCATTGGGGATCTCCAGTTTAACGCCCACCTCTTTGTAGTAGCTAGGTTCAATCAGCTTAGAAAGCTCTATGAATTCCTCCTCACTGACCATCCTATAATAAAAACACATTTTATCTCTTATTGTGTAACCCCTACCGTACATTCATTTCAGCACCCATCTTCATACTTTGTAAGTTTAGTTCACTTGCTGATGAGCATTCCGGCAAAACAGACTGTACAACTAAGTAACTACATGGAAGAATAAACTACTCCAGCCTACAAATATAGTACACTAGCTCCTACAGTTGAGCACTGGCTGTCAGTACCTGCAGCTTCATGTGCTTACCTACCTGATTTTATTAAGGTACATGTACTGATGAGATTTATTCAAAGGTTTATTGAAGCATACAGACACAAGACTTATACCTCATTGAGCAGTGCAAAAAAACAAACTTCAGCAGCAAACAAGCGGTGCCCGGGCGGCCGCCGCTTGGTGCCTGGGCGAAATTGGCTCAAAATTCGCCGCCCGGCCGCCGAGCAGGCTTCTTTTAGGTGATGTGACCATAGCTTTAGTACCTGCAGCTTCATGAGCATACCTTTCTGATTTTATTAAGCTACATGTACTGATAAGATTTATTTTTTAAGGTATATCAAAGCATACATACAGACACAAGGCTTATACCTCATTGAGTATTACACTTGAATATGGAAGAAAAATTGGCATGCATGTATGTGGTGTTATGCTTTAATAAGAAAAGTACTTTAATATCCCTACTGCTCATTACTGTGGCAACAAAGAACTGAAAGTAAGCTTCAAATACATATATACTGACCTGTCTGGTCCAGGGTTGGTTTCAACATCACCAGATCTCATCAGGAGGATCAAGAGCAGATAAAGAAGGCAGAATCCATCCATGGTGCAAGATGTCCTTTTCATTCGACAGAAACTCAGTCCGCTGGAAAGGTACAGTACATGAATGATAACCCCAGCAAGACATCCTGTTATTGACAAAAAAGGGGGATTCTACTTTATATATGAATATTAGTGACATGCATTTACAATGTACACAAAAATGGATTACTTTTTTTCCTTATCCAAATATTTCCCGCTTGACTTGACCTAGGTGATTTAATACTGAACTATATTTAAAGATAAAAGGGGCTGAAATGTACGGGGCCCCAAGTATAACACATGTGATTCTGTCACAAGATCAATTTAATTGTCACCAAATCAATCCCACCATTTGGCGCCACATAGAAATGTATTGTGAAGATCGAGCTTATATTTGGGAAGGGGGGGAGGGGGGGGGGGGGGTGTACCCATTCTGACAAAATATATATATTCAAAGGGTTTAAGAATTAAGGCTAATTAAATGTTAAATTGGGATTATTCTGATTGTATAGGGTGAATATACAAAGAAATTATATTATGGGAATCCCATGACGAAAACTTGTTGTTTAAAGGTAAAGACCAGCTATGGTGATGCGATTGCATTGTGAAAGAAACGTTGTGGAATCGATCAGAAAAGGTTGATCATCTAGCATCTAGCATCTGCAAGGTTCTGGAATCATCAAAATGATAAGAAATTTGGCCCATTCTTGGTAAAGTTACAAGCACTATACACAGAAAGATGTATATGGGACTACCCTATATCTCTCACAGACCATGAGAGAAACAAATTTACCAAATATATGAATAAGTAGGCGGTTTTCCGGCAATTTTTTTATCATCATGTATTAGTCAAAACATATTCTTTCACATGATTGGTAATGAGAGCTTCCATTTCATTTTTTGAAATTGGGGCGTTTCCAATACTGATCTTTACCTTTAAAATTGAAACCCCCATTTGACTTTCACCACTACTACTTGTACTAGAGCTGAGATTGTGATAAGCCCTAAGTAAACACTAGCGCTGTAATCCACCCCCACCGAGACCTTGATGAGGTGATAGAGATAAGCATGGTAGAGGGGGAAATGAAGGGAGAAGGCAGAAAGAGACACATGCAGTATACACGCGTTAGTTTACCGAGTTCGCTGCCAGAGTTAAAATTGTTGTTATGTCGCCAATTATGGTCATTTTGCTTCGTTCGAACTTTCATTTTGGTCTTCATCTAACTTATTAGTGACATTTGGACATGAAAATATCTTAAAACAAGTAAAATACTTATTTCCTACTTCTCATTTCCTTTCAGGCAGAGCCCTAGCCTATAATCTAGGCGGAGTGCCGAGCTTTTTTCTTTGCTGCTAGACTAACCTTAAGCAGAACGTCTGATACGGCGAGACTACGAACCGTGAGCCGCGCACCGCCTATAACCACTGGTCTAGCTTTAGTCGTTGTTTTCTTATTATCGACCATGAATCCGTGGCAGTTTTTCGTACGAAAACTGCCACGGATTCAAGGTCGATAATAAAAAAACAACGACTAAAGCTAGACCAGTGGTTATAGGCGGTGAGCCGCTTCGCGACTCACGGTTCGTAGTCTCGCCGTATCAGACGTTCTGCTTAGGGTTAGTCTAGCAGCAAAGAAAAAAGCTCGGCACTCCGCCTAGATTATAGGCTAGCAGAGCCCCAGTAAGAGTTTGTTTACACTAGTATTACGTAAGATGATGAAGAGTCCAGCTGCAATCCAATATATCTTAATCTCTCACTCAGAGCCTCATAGGCTCTGTCCAAGTTTTTAACGAGAGAAATGAAAATGGGGTAGTGGCACCCCATCAGAATTACATTGGTGACTGTGTATAGTAGAAGCTCTCTCAAAGTGTTTAACGAGAGAAACAAAAATGGGGTAGTGGCACCCCACCAGATTACATTGACTCCTGTGTTAAAGTGAGGGGTATAGTTTTAACGAGCTTTTCGTAATGGACACAAGAGCATGGTGATGTCAGATACAGCTGTAAATGGTGGAATTTATAGATTTCAACAACAGTGAAAAAAAAACGTTTGCACCAGATCTGGGGAGGAGGGGGGGGGGGGGGGAGGATGCTCCCCAGGAATTCTTTATTGATTATTATTTATTTTTTTGTCTTCGACAGCCAAGGCTGTGAGTCGGTGTGTTTAACTCACCCCCAGTAATTTAAAGTCAGGTTTCAAAGGAAAATCCAACCCTAATAACTAATAACTGCTCTTACAGAAAGCAGAAATTTTGAATAACGAAACTGGTGAAAGTTGAAATTAAATTGAATCAACTCAATAATAAGAGATTATGAACGTTTGAAATATGAGAATACTAAATCTATGTGAATCTCAAATTTGTAATTTGGTCTGTGAATTGTGTTGTAATCATGGACAACTCTTCGTTTTTGAAAAGTTGAAATTTTGGTCATTTCGAGTTTTGAAAGAAATTGCAAAGTTGTAGAGCACTAGGTCACAGTGACGCTACAGATTTAGCCATATATGATATAGAGCAGGGGCGGCTGAGCGTCTTCCAGATTTGGGGGGGGGGGCACCAACAAAGGGAAAACTCAAAGTGAACATACACCATTTTTAGACATTGATATATACCCCTTCATCGTTGTGATTGTGATTAGACTACCAGGGATGACATCAATATTTTTTTACTCTCTTTATGTGGTACAAGATACTGCTAAAGCAACAAACTTTGCAGTTGGGTGTAATGTTCAGAATATTAATTTCCGAGCGAGCAAGCAAAAAATAAATGATTTGTGAGATCCCAGTGCGAAAAATTTTAATCTTAAAAAGAGGACAAAAAACAACATAATTATAACAACTACAAATGCGAGCGTGTGTAGCGAGCAAGCTATAATGAAAATTAAAGATAATGGGGCTCTAAGTAGCTTTAAATTAGGGTAGCATCACTAGCATGTTATTAAGAAAGGAAAAGTAGGCACTTATCAGAAGATGGGGCACTTCTTGCACCTGAAAAGGCCTCAACAAAGATGGAAAAAGGCACTTGTGAGAATGGAAATGGGGAATCTGTTGAAGGAAAAGGGCGCCTATCAGATTTTAATAGGGGAATTTATCAGTTATAAAAAGGGGCATTTGGAAAAGGGGAAGGGGCTCATTCAAAAAAGGAAAAGGGGCTCATCCAAAAAGGAAAAGGGACACTTATTGCAAGGGAAAAGTGTATTTGTTGAAGGAAAGGGGCACTTATTGAAAGCTCAAACGATAACTTAAATGAACCTGTTTGAAGTTTGAGTGTAATTTTATGACGGAGTATTGGGAAGAGATTAATTGAGAGCCCGCTTCGCACATGAGCAATCATTCTTTGTAGCCACAAAATGTATCCGCTGATCCTGAAAGGTCAAATAACTTCAATAGTGCATAATGGACGTGAACTAGAGTTAAACTCTATCAAAAGGGAGGGAGAGGAGGGCAATTAATCTCTTTCCTCTACTCCCTCATAAAATTACACTCAAACTTCAAACTGGTAAGTTATCGTTATTCAAAGAGAGGAGCAAAATTTGTCTACAATTCACCTTCACGTATTTCCCTTATTTTAGCTTCAAAGCTCATGAAAAATTCACAGCACACACACATTGATATTATTCTTCAAATATATTTTTTCTGTTTCAGAAGTCAGTGAAAAGAGGCTTCGCTTTTTTCCAGAGATAAGTCTGGGACAATATGAATTATGAATATGCAAAAAAAAACATTTTACTAGACTTTAAACTCCAGTCTCACTCTCTACCCAGTTTGGTGATAGTGGTACAGTTAGTAGTTTTGTGTAAAACTGCTTTCGAAACTAGGGGAAGATTCATTTTTAAAAAAGCTGGATACTACAACTATATTGGAGGGGTGCGCATGCGCTGTTCGCATTAAAGATAAACTCCAGTACTGGAGAAAGAAAAAAAATAATAATTCTCACAGAATCAAACAAAACTTACACTGAATGTTCAAGATTACAAATAAATGACATGTGCCAAACAATTTTGGAAGAAAATGTATACTGGCTGAGTAATAAGCATAGAAATACAAGGAAATCAAGGTAGTACTAGCCCCGACACCATGTGTGTTGTCCCATATATAGCTTTCTATGTGAGTGCTTGTTACTTTACCAAGATTCGGTCAAATTTATTATGATTTTGATGACTCCAGAACCTTGCAGTGCTCACCAATACTTACATGCTACATGATCAACTGTTTCTGATCCTTTCCACACCTTTTCTTTCACAATGCAATCGCATTACCAGTACTAAAGTTTATCTTTAATGGCTGTGCGTGCATACCATATATGCAAAATGCGCCATAGATCAGCTGTTTTTACACTGTGGCTGCTGCAGTCCAGTAAAAAAAAATCGACCTGGTGTAAGGATGACAAATTTAAACTAGATGGAATTCGACTGCGCGCAGTCGAAAATGATGCCTCCGTTATAGAGCAATTTTACAAACCAAAACAGAAAAAAAAATTGAATTCACGTTCAATGGTAATCCATTGACAGGTTCTCAGAATATTGTGATTACAAGCAATTTCTCATATACATACATGTATATGACCCTTTGATCTTTGACCTCATGACCATAAAATCTACTCAGTTCATTGGCTCTGCAAGATGTTCTGAGTTAAATAGTAATCCATCTGTCAGTTCTAATGAGAATGCGTTCACAAGCTATTTTTGCATACTAATGGGCCCATGACCTATGACCTTTGACCTTATGAACCAAGAATCTACTCAGTTCATTGGCTCTGCAAGTAACAAACATGACCTAATTTTGGCATGAATCCATCAATCGGTTCTTGAGATAACGCGATCACAAGCTGTTTTTGCATTCATAATGTGCGCTGTGGCCTTTGACCTTTGACCTACGTGCTCCAAAATCTAATCAGATTGTCTTCCTATGGTGATACACACTATCATTAAGTTTGAAGTTTAAATCTCCAGTGGTTCTTGAGATATTATGATAACAATCTCAATGTATGGAATTTCATAAGTTGACCTCTGTGACCCTTGACCTTTGACCTACGTGCTCCAAAATCTAATCAGATCGTCTTCCTATGGTGATACATACTATCCTTAAGTTTGAAGTTTTTACATCTCCAGTGGTTCTTGAGATATCATGATAACAATCTCAATGTATGGAATTTCATAAGTTGACCTCTATGACCCTTGACCTTTGACCTACGTGCTCCAAAATGTAATCAGATTGTTTTCCTATAGTGATACACACTATCACTAAGTTTGAAGTTTAAATCTCCAGTGGTTCTTGAGATATCATGATAACAATCTCAATGTATGGAATTTCATAAGTTGACCTCTGTGACCCTTGACCTTTGACATACGTGCTCCAAAATCTAATCAGATCGTCTTCCTATGGTGATACATACTATCCTTAAGTTTGAAGTTTAAATCTCAAATGGTTCTTGAGATATCGCGCTAACAAACTCAATAAACACAATTTTATCCTTGGTGACTTTAACATCAACTTCTCACCCTCATCTGATAACAGTAACTCAACCAATTGTATGCAGTTGATGCATTCATACGGCTTTTTTTCGATTATTAATAAACCCACCAGAATAAATCCACATTCATCAACTCAGATTGACAATATTTTTTCAAACGTACATAACAACAAAACCATCGGTGGAATATTGTGTTCTGAAGTGTCGGATCACCTACCCATATTTTTAACTTGTGAATGCAAACTATCTGGCCGTAAATCATTTGATGAGCTTATATATCGCAAAGAATCCAAACGTAATATAGAATTGCTGAAACAGGATTTATTTTTCGAGGGATGGGCTGAGGTATATAGTGTAAATGATGTCAATACTGCATATAAACATTTTAGTAACAAATTGCAATATTATTATGAAAAGAATATTCCTTTAGGCAAAATGAGTAATAAGCGAAATAAACCCAGGAATCCTTGGATAACAAAAGGTTTATTGAAATCAATACAAACACGCAATCGCCTCTACAAATCACATTTACACAATCCAACTGACACTAACCTAAACACATATAAAATTTATCGAAACAAATTAACAAAACTTATCCGTACATCCCGTAGATCGCATTTTTCTAATAAAATAAAAAAGGCCAGTTCAAACACAACTGCAACTTGGAAAATTATCAAAGAGGTAATGGGAAAAAAAACAAATCCCCCACCCACGGATAATATCACATTAAATGGCACTAAAATACATGATCCTAGTCTTCATGCAAATTCATTTAACTCATTTTTTACGAATATCGGCCCTGAACTCGCCAGCAAAATTAATAGAACTCACGCTCACTTTAAAGACTATCTTTCCAATCAAAACCAAGAGTCTCTCTTTTTAAATCCGACAAATCCTAGCGAAATTATTAACATTACCCAATCTCTTAACAACTCAAAATCGCACGGTTTTGATAAAATAAGTATGTCTCTCCTAAAAGAAATAATGTATCCACTTGCAAAGCCTTTAACTCACATATTTAATCACTCGTTATCGCAAGGTGTTTTCCCTGATCTATTAAAACTAGCTAAAGTCAACCCCATTCTCAAAAAAGATGATCCTCACGAAATAAGTAACTATCGTCCAATTTCCCTACTTCCAAGTATATCCAAAGTCTTAGAAAAGATCGTTCATAATAGGCTACACAAATTTATCACTAAACACAAAATACTCAATTCAAATCAATATGGCTTCAGAAAAAATTACTCAACTGACTTAGCATTAATTCAAATTTATGACAAAATTACAAGTGCCATAGCTAATAAAGAGCATGTTATAGGTATATTCTGTGACTTGAGTAAAGCATTTGATACGCTCAATCACGCTATTCTACTCTCCAAACTCAGTCATTATGGAATTCGGGGTCAGCCACTCTTATGGTTTAAAGATTATTTAACAAACAGAAGACAATATGTTACATTTAATAGTTATGATTCTGATCCTCTTTTAATTCAATGCGGTGTTCCTCAAGGCTCCATCTTAGGTCCACTGTTATTTCTTCTTTATGTAAATGATATTATCAATACATCCCCCCTTCTTTCTTTTATCTTATTTGCCGATGATACAAATATCTTTTATTCCCATAAAGATCTTAATATGTTAAACAATACTTTGAATTATGAAATTAACAAAGTATCCGATTGGTTTAAATCCAATAAACTTTCACTTAATACAAAAAAGACTCATTTCATGTATTTTAAACATCATTCTCATAATACAGAAACACCTATATATATTAAAATCGATGGTATGTTACTAGAGAAGAAAACTAATTCCAAGTTTTTGGGTGTCCTTATAGATGAAGCCTTGACTTGGAATGATCATTTACACCAAGTTACAATGTGCATTTCCAAAAGTATTGGAATAATCTCCAAGTTAAAGTTTCTTCTACCCCATGCAACCTTATTCCTACTATATAATTCGCTAGTTCTCCCGTATATAACATATTGTAATAGTGTATGGGCAAATTGTGGTTCGACAAAAATTAATTCTATTTTCAAACTGCAAAAGAAAGCCATACGTATTTGTACAGGTTCGCATTTCTTAGCTCACACTGATCCTTTATTCTATAAACTTAAAACACTAAAAATTTTCGATCTGAACACTACTCAAGTAGCAGTTATTATGTTTAAGTACATTAATAATCTGCTTCCACCATCCTTTGATAACATGTTTAGGTTTAATAATTCCGTTCATTCATACTCTACTCGCATATCTGGAAACTTCCATCTTACAAACCCCAAATTATCAATAACACACAAATCTGTTAGACATTCTGGCCCGGACATTTGGAATGATTTACCCGACAACATAAAGTCTTGTTCAACCATCTACTCCTTAAAAGCTACACTTAAAGGGAGTGGATCGCCAGTTTCCATGTGCAGAAGGCCATAATTCGCTGACACCAGACTTGGTGGAAATACCATTAATGGGGGTACAAATTTGCACACAGCAAACCCATAGTCCAGTCAAGAATTACCCCCAAATCTCTCGGAGAGCTCGAGAGTCTTCGGGCAAATCAAAGCATTACATAAGGTCCAATGGTCATAAAACTCGAGGCTAACCCTGGTGATTGACAACACCTGTTATTGGGTAAACACCCGAACGGTGTCGAATTCCCCATGAGAGCTGACTACTCAGTGACTTTAAACGACAAATAATACAATCATATGCTCCCCTCTCTTTAAATTAGTATAACAAAACCGTGACTTAATTATTCTTTATCATGCAACTGCTCAATGCACCTGCACTTGCACCGCACCCTCTTGGTCACTCAGTTTTTTCGAAGAGAGTTATGTCGCCAATTCTTTTACGAGGCCGCCATCCATTTCCAGCCTAACCGCTCACGATGGTGGTCTCCTGCGTTCCAAATTACCTCTCTAATTTATTGAAAATATTTCATATTTCTTATGTTATTGTATGCTTCGTACATGTTTATCGAATTATATAATTGTACATGATTTTTCATTTAATTACTTTTGTAAACATTGTATTCATTGTATTTGTTATTGTTCGAAATTTTGTACTTTGACTTTGAATTTGTATATTTTTGAACGCAGAAATAAAATCAATCAATCAATCAATACAAGGAATTTCATAAGTTGACCTCTGTGACCTGTGACCTTTGACCTACGTACTCCAAAATCTAATCAGATCGTCTTCCTATGGTGATAAATACTATTCCCGAGTCTTAAGTTTAAATCTTAAATGGTTCTTGAGATATTGTGATAACGGTCAAACGGGACGGACGGACGGACGTACGGACGTACGGACGGACGTACGGACGGACAACCCGAAAACATGATGCCTCCGGCACCACCTTCGGTGGCGGAGGCATAAAAATAGGCCTACTGCAATATTTTCAGTTTTAAAAAATGGCGCATCATTTCGCTCACTTTTCACATATTAAAGCCCCTCTGCACTAGCTTGGCATGGAGGGATTAGACCTCCCTGCAAGGTCACTGGTAGGTGGTTATCTCATCAAATCAGCTCTCAATTAACATGAGCAAAAGGGCATTATGGGAGATAAAGGGGTACTGCTTAGACATTGCTGGCTGTAAAGAGGGCGCAAGTAGCTAAAAGTAGTGCAGTGGGGCTTTAAAACAGGGTAACAAGAATTTAACAACTGCAATATTTACGAGCTAATTAGAACAACTCTTATTCTTCAATTTGATATTTCAATTATTTCATCTGGTGGTTTCTAAAGCGAGATTCTACAGTTTACCGGTAGCTGAGACTCTTTCGTAGTGGTTTACCATAAACAAGTTAGGTTTAAACATATATGTAAGGCTTTACGGACAAAAGCTTTCGCACCCTTCGTAATGTACCCTAGCCCCAGGTTTTTTCCTAGTTATTTTATTCTTCATTTATGTTGTAAAACTCTGATGAAACCAAAAACGACAACCTTGCCTGTAAAAAGATATGAGAAGGATAAATACAAAAGTCTGAACTCCAAGCTCGACTATACACTCAGCTCAACCACTACAGCAAAGCACAGAGTCAATGCTAATGCGTATTGACCTCTAGCACTGCATACTTGCTGAGAGGCAGGTATAACACACAATTATACACACACCACACTCTATTGCATACCAATGTAGGCTACACACGAAAAACCGGTGTGGCTGATCGGCAAATTTGACCCTAGACTTTCAACTTGAATTTTTAAACTACCGGGTATTTTTTTTAACATCTTCTTCTTCGTCTTAGTTGATCCCTCCACTGTTTTGGAGATTCCTGGAGTCCAAATAAAGTAAATGTTTAAAATCCGACCGGTTAGAAGCTTTGGAGAGTCTTAGAACGAGAAGCTTCAATTTTGTGTAGGAAAAAGAGCGATAGTAGAAGTAGGTTATTATGAATTTCGGAAGGCAGGCATGGATGCAGGGGTAACAGAGTAGCAGGGGTAAATTGCTGTGGGTCATCATCCTTATATAGGTTTAAACAGATGGGATAATCCACGAGGCATTCCTTGACTTTGCTGATGAAATCCTGACGAAGATGGGCCAGGTATGAGCAGACTCCAACAAAGTGCTCCACTGTCTCATCATTGGTTTTACAAAGGGGGCATGTAGAGATAGGCGATTTCTTAAGCGTGAAGAGACGGCATTGTGTCAAGTAGGTGGATGTGAGTAATTGGGCTCTCACTATAAGAGCTCTTCGGATGGGAGGAGATAGTGCATTCTTTGTAAGATGGTAAGATGAAAAAATGGTATTTTACTCATATTTAGGTGTCATCAATTGTCACTAAAGTACCGATTTTGAGTGAAATCACTCAGGTGAGTTTTGTACAGTGGTGTTTGAAATGTTGAGAATCAATAAAACAGCTTTTAATACTCAGCCAGGATAGTAATGCAGATATGTGTCATTGTGCGAGATCAACAGCATTCTTGCAGACTCTCGGGTAAACGTAAAATAAATGCACAAACAGCAAATTACGAGTGACACTGTACGAGAATGGGTCAACAATAAAGAGCAAATTGCCTTTAGTTATAGAATGTTGACAAATGTTAGTTATAAGAGAAATAACCCCATACTCACCAGATGGTTATTTTCTATGACTATATCGTGGTTTTGGAAACCATGCACTCGTTCATCCGATATCCGCATGCACAAGCTTGTTTACAGTTAAGCGCTACTACTGATTAGGCCTACAGGCTAACGTCTGACCTGTGGAGTGGCATGGCCTGGTGGCCGATGGGAAGAATTCAAGAAAGAAATTTTACTGTGCGGATCGGATCCGAGCGAATGGTGGTTTCCTATTCACGCAAGTGTCATTTCTGTCTACAGCCTGGGCAGCTTGCATGGATGATGGAAATCAAGATTCTACGTCAATAGCGAGAAATTAGCTGAAAATAAGACTGTGACATCGGGATCGTTGCGCACGTAATGCATGCCACTAGTACTATATGAAGGCCACGGCCACGACCTTTGGCCACGACCTATATCGTGCGGATGCGCGCGCGTTCTTATAATTACCTCATGGGGAATCCCCTAAAATTGTATGATTGTTGTTGTTATTGGCGTTTAGATGGCGCTCTTCAATCTTGACAGATTATCTGCGCCACAGCGTTCCTTCTTTGGTGCATGTTCATCTTTTCGAACTGGATCTCATGGCTCACTTCTACTGATGGGGGGTCTGTCTTTCCAGACTTCTGTTTTCGAGTTAAGAGTTGGCTCACCTGTCTCAGCGAAGTGCTACTGTGAAAGATTAATTAGATTTAATTTCTCTTCACCTTTAGTCGTGTATTTTAATCATAAGGATGTCATCCTTATAATTTTAATATTGATGATAATCAAACATTTCAATCATTATATTCACAGAGGAAAGCGCACTATATCTATACAAAAATTCCAAATCTGTTTGTATTGTGACGAGATCTGGTTCCATGAACTTGGTAGCAATTCCGAACGACACGAACCAGGTCTCGTCTTATAAATCAGTCAACTCTCCCAGACAGTCGACTCTCACAACTCAACTATTCAACGAGGATTTCAATCATGCATTCATCAATCACTTCAATCAAAGTAATATCCGAGACAAATAACGACAACTTACAATGATGTTTGATCTTTCAGCTTACTTTACTGCATTCCTTACTGCATCAATGCAAAACACGGACTGCCCGTTCGCAGCGTTATCAAATCACTTATGTCAAATCTGACCAAAATGTCGCCCTCTTCAGGTTAAACACTGTAACATTCCGTCACACAACCCCCCACTTAGACTAGAACGTCCTCGTTCTAAACCTACCGAAACGACATTTTAAACATAGCTCAACAATATGGTATTAAAAACATGTAAAACGGTTTTCACTATTAATTCTTGTTTTCCTAACCAATCTATAAGAAGGTCCAAGCAAATCAACGTAATAAGCTACACATTTGCCTTTTTCTCTTCTTCCTGTTATTTTTATAGATATATAATTATATAACACAAGTAATCACAAATAAAAAAACATTGATCAACAATGTCCAAAATACGTTTGGAAATGTAAAGAATATAAAAACACTTTTCTCGTAAGATCACTAGTAATACTTAAGTTACAACAACAACAAAAAACCTGACCTCTAGTAGGCCTACCTGATTTAAGCAATTTGTAAACTGAGGCCTATAGTTGTAATCAAAACAGATCAAGTAAACCAGTAAGAATTAGTGTTAACTTAAACAAGTATGAAGCGGTCGAAGAACTCCTTCGTCTTTCTCGTACGAACTACGCGTCCTTCAATAGTAAAGGTCGTCGTAATCCTCTTCTCAACTCTCGCTTTCTTGAAAACCGGTCTGTCTGTACGCGCATTTCCAGTGGCACCCTCTCCTCCACTCTCAGCTTCTTCCGACGAAGATGATGCTGATGACGATGACGAAACCACCTCATCCTGGGATGCGGCTCTCTTAAGCATGGCAAGAGGCTTGCCTCTGGCATCTCTGGAAGAATCAATACTAGGCACTGGAGTTGGATGTACACTTATAATGGCTGTGTTGTTTTCCTGTGGCTGGTCTCTGTCGTCTCTCTTCGTCTCCGGACAACGTCGATCTGGGGATTTTGCCCTTTCACCGCCCCGGCCCACCGGTTCTCTTTCTTTGCTCGACTCTCTTCTGGAAACCGTGCGCTGTTCGTCCTTTCGGTGTCCGTCCACGTGCCTTTCATAATTCCCCCGCCTGGTAGAGGAATAATCGCAGGTCTTGCAGTTCCACTTCCGGGATCCATCCCGATGGTTCTCCCCGATATGGCGCATCAGGCTGCGGTGGTACAAGAACGTGGAAAGACATTCTCGGCACTTGTAAAGCCGGTCCCCATCCAAGTCCTCTGGTTTCTTCCACTCCTCAGACATTATTCTGCAATTGTGAAGAACAAAACACAAATAATTATTTATGTCGATAATTCTTATTTAATAAAAGAAATCTGGTGGTTTTCGTTTTCTTCTGGGATAGCGACTCTCAATCACGGGAGTCTGAGGTAGATCAGGGGGAAGATCGAACCCGGGTTGATGATCATCAGGCAAAGACTCATCAAGCTGGGGTTGGTCATCAGCTGACAAAGTTTCATCACTGGCAGGGCTGATCTCTTCTGGTATGACCTCAGGGGAAAGATTAGGAGAATCAGCAAAGGGAAATTCCTCCTCAGGAACTCTAAGGCGATACTCCCATGCTCGAAGATCTTCACCAGTGTACAGCTTGAGCCTATCTACATGTACTACCTTTGCTTTCGATCGGCGACTCAGCTGAATCCGAAACGTAACATCTGAGATCTTCGTAACCACTAGGTAAGGACCCATCCATCGCAGCTGTAATTTCGGGGAAACCCCCTTCTTCTTGCTGTGATCATATAACCAAACAAACTGTCCTTCCTTGAGATTAGTGGTGGTAGCTTTCCTGTCATAATTGCGTTTCTGACGCCTGGCACTCTTCCTAAGACACTCGCTAGCCCGTTCGTGAGCTTGTTGTAGATTCTGGCGTAGCTTTTCAGCGTAGTCTGTTTTTGGTTCATCACAGCTAGGATAATTTGGATTCTCCATAGTCAGGTCTATTGGAAGCGTCACTTCTCTCCCGAGCATGAGCATGTTGGGTGACTCTCCCGTGGATTCTTGTGCAGTACAGCGATATGCGCTAGTTGCATATGGCAAGCACTCATCCCATTCCCTAGACTTCTTTGACTGCTCGATGAGCATGGCGGTGATATTGATGAGGGTTTTGTTGAACCTCTCAATGAGCCCATCTGATTTCGGGTTGTAAGCTGTTGTTCTTGTCTTTCGAATGCCCAACAGGGAACACATCTCTGCAAACACCTGCGATTCAAAATTAGTTCCTTGATCGGTATGTAGTTCACGAGGGACACCAAAACGGCACACAAATTCTTCGACAAACTTTTGGGCCACTGTTGTAGCTCGAGCATCCGGGAGCGCATACGCTTCCATCCACTTGCTCTTATAATCCCCTACTACAAGGATCCACTGATTCCCATGGATGGTCTTGGGTAAAGGCCCGACAAGGTCCATTGCTACTCTTTCCATTGGCTCTCCCACCTCGTACTGTTGAAGTCGAGCACGTGCCCTCTTTGAGGGGGATTTTCTTCTGGCGCACAGGTCACACGACCGGATGAATGACCTCACGTCTCCTGACATGCCTGACCAATGAACCCTCTGTTTTACGTTTGACAATGTCTGGTAACGCCTAGATGACCTCCTATTGTACCCCCATGGATTGCTTCTAGGTATTCTTTTCGGTACTTCCGTGGCAGGATAACCTTCCATTTCACGCATGCCCCATCCGACGTCTCCCATTTTCTGCATAGTACTCCTTGCTTGCAATCCAATTGGTCCCATTGAGCCAGTACGTTTTCTTTGCAGCTGTCGAGTTGGCTATTGTTTCCCAATCTGGTCTACAGCTTCTTCCTTCCTTAGCCTTCAATACCCAGCTCATACTATCATCTTCCAACTGGCCTTCTCTTAAGGCCTCTCGAGTGACCCCAGGTAAGGCAATAATTGCCCTACAATGGAACTGGACTTGCTCGGAGGGAGTATCTGTCTCTGTAGATGTGTCTTCGCCGTCACTTGTGTCATCAACAAGGCCACACTGAGAACATGGTTTTCTGGACAGACTGTCGGCATTCACATGTTTCTTTCCTGGACGATGGTGTATTGTCAGTTTGTATGCTGCGATAACCTCGATCCAACGTGCCAATTGGCCCTCTGGATTTTTGAAGTTGAGGAGCCACTGCAAAGAAGCGTGGTCTGTTCTAACGGTCAGCTTCCTACCGTAGAGATACTGCTTGAAGTATTTCAAATAGAACACAACTGCTAGCAGCTCGCGACGGGTCACACAGTAGTTCCTCTCAGCCCTCGATAGCTTCTTGCTTGCGTAAGCGACTACTTTTTCCTCGCCTTCCTGAATTTGGGACAACACAGCCCCTATACCATTCTGACTGGCATCAGTGTCAAGCAGGAAATCCCCTCTGGTAAGGGACATACTAGGATCGGAGCCTGGATAAGGCACTCCTTCAACTCTTCGAAAGCTCTTTGACATTCGTCATTCCACTCGAAACGCCTAGCCTTCTCAGTCAGTTCATGAAGTGGTGATGCGATGGATGCGAACCCGCGAATGAACTTGCGGTAATAGGATGCAAGCCCCAAGAAGCTTCGAACATCCTTGCTGCATGTGGGATTGGGCCAATTCCGAATGGTCTCGACCTTGGCAGGATCGGTTGTGATTCCTTCTGAAGACACGATGTGACCTAGGTATTTCACCGACTGTTGAAACAAATTGCACTTGGATGGTTTCAATTTCAAATTGGCTTCCCGGAGCCGCGCCAATGTTGTGCGAAGTCGTACGATTTGCTCATCAACTGTCCGACCGAACACTATTACATCATCCAAATAGATGAGCAATATGTCCCATTGTAGACCAGCCATCACTTTCTCCATCAACCTCTCGAAAGTTGCGGGGGCATTACACAGCCCAAATGGCATTACCTTCCACTTGTATAGGCCACCGCGAACCACAAAAGATGATTTGTCTTGAGCTTCATTATCAAGGGCAACTTGCCAATAGCCTGCAGCTAGATCTAAGGTTGAAAACCACTTGGCCCCGCCTAGTGCATCCAAGGTCTCATCTATTCGGGGGACAGGGTAGGCGTCTTTTACAGTTGCTACATTCAGGCCGCGGTAATCTACACACAACCGTTTTGTACCGTCCTTCTTAGTCACAAGCACTACATTGGCTGCCCAGGGGCTATCGGAAGGTTCGATGAGACCTTCTTGCACTAATGATTTGACTTGGCGATCAATCTCTTGCTGATTGACGATAGGGTGACGTCGAAGGCGTTGTCTTATAGGTCTTGAATTGCCGGTTTCGATGTGGTGTCTGACAGCATTGGTCCGGCCCAAATCGTGACTTCCAGAAGAAAATACATCTTGAAAATCCACGAGGCACTGTTTGATAGCTTGGTGATATTTCGGATCGATGTTGCTCAGGCTTCGTTGCAACAAGTCTTGTAGGTATGAAGGAACTTCATCGTTTCCACTATTCTCTGTCCTTTCCCCACTTTCATGCACTTCCGCTGGTGAGATCATCCCGACCATTGTTCCCCGGCGAAGTGTTATCTTGTTGTTCCCCGGGTTAAACAACCTCAGTGGCAAAACATCTGCCTCTGCAGTGACAAGGGACCTTGCCAACACCAGCCCATGGCGAGCCAATTCGCCTCCGCCTGCAACTGGTTCGATTATGGCAGTACCCGTCATCTCGTCCACACAGTTGGCGATCTCACCTTGCGCGAGCGTTTCTTGACCTGGTTGCA
>JAVYIG010013138.1:0-49003 GCA_035222895.1 Strongylocentrotus droebachiensis
GGTGCATCTTGCAGTCAAGCATTTGACGTTGAATATGCGTATATAAATGGTGTTGAAGAGATTTTGGACTGTAATCGAATGTTTTGCTCTTTTGGTTAGAGACTCGGACCCAGTAATATTTGAATGTTATCAAAGTGGTGAACAGACGCCTTTTTTCACAAAGCTGTCTCCAAACGAAACAACTCTAATGCAGAAGGTTTTAATAAAAAGATCAGACCGCATATACTGTTGTACATCAACGGTCGAAAACCCAAACGTAGGTGTGGCTGCAATGATTACATTTGGGACCCGGCTACTCGTAAACAATCGCACGTTTAGATCCGTGCCCACCAACCACACCACTACAAGGAACAGCTGGTGATGTTACATACAGCGATCAAGACGATCAAAACGAACCACCACAGGTTATACGCCTGCAGTTCTTGAAAGTGTATTCATGTCTCTTACAATGATAGTATTTTGTTTTGTTGTTGTGTTTGTTTTGGTATTGGGGGATGCAGGTAGTTAAGAAAAAAATTACATTCAAGCTTTGCTAAGAGAATGGCGCTTTAATACGCCCTAAAATTATAAATGAAACTCACGTATATTCGAATGTAAAAATGCAAAATTCAGAGAATCAAATTGAAATTGAGAGAGAAAAAATATTGAAATGCATGGAAAAACAACAGCACGACATGCAAAATTTCCCCTAAAATGGAACTCGTCTCTAAAAAGTAGTCACTTTGCTCCACCGCGTGAATTCCTTCTAATTGAACAATTGCGTATATGCTAGTTGTCACTAACGGAATATCACTCAATACTAGAACCTGTCTCCACTGTTGTGCGGTGTGCATAGTAATAATTGTAGACGTGTGCGGACCACCACCGAGTTTGGGGGAGGGGGGGGGGGGGAACAACCGCAGTAGGCGCGGAACGCGTCTTATTTTTTCGTAACACAGCGAGCCCAGATTCCAGTATGAACTCATTTTCATAACAAACAACGTAAGCTTGCAAACAGGTCACAAACAATTAAACTTGGATTATTTATTCCTTTGCCTCACTATTTATAAAGGCTAAAAAACGAAATAAAACTGAGATTCGAACCCTCAAGTGAACTCCAAGGTTCTAGTATTACCCAGTCTTTACGATTGAGCCAACGATGGGTTGATGAAAGGTTGATTTGTATAATTAACAACCCTACCGCCGCTACGGATTTCATGTGTGCATGCGATGGTTTCCTTCGCGAGCTCAATCTGGGCTCGCTGTGGTACGACAAAATAAGACGCTGGCGGAAAAAAAGACGAAGAACTTGTTATCCGTTGCTCTATAGGCCCCGTAACACAAAGCTTAACGAATGACCGTACGACTTTTGATTATTCAATCAGTCGTAACAATCAATCGCTAAGCTTTGTGTTACGGGTCACAGGTCCGGACGGACGAGTCCATTGGTTGGCGGAAGTGGCTGCCACAACGGCGTGGGAGCCTTTCCCCCGATTCCTCTTTATTCAATATCTTGATTGATAAAACTTCTAAAATTTTCATTCGTTTTTCAGGAAGAAAGAACTGTCTCTTCAGAAAATAAATTGTCGATTTTAAGTACTCTCAGATATGTTACTCAATTCCTCACAAACCCTAGAGTTGTCTGATTTGTCATGTCAAGTATCTACGTCTGAAATATAATACCAATATACAACTCCGCAAAACAGAATCTTCATTCGTTTTCCAGAGTAGAAAGAACTGTCTCTTCAGAAAATAAATTGTCGATTGTAAGTACTCTCGAATATGCTACTCACTTCCTCAAAAGCCCTCGAAAGGTGTGATTTGTCATGTCAAGTATCTACGTCTAAAACATAATACCAATATACACCTCCGCATAACAGAAAACTTACAATACACTTAGATTTCAGTTTACAGCACCCTAGACTGATTTTATTCAACATAGACGAGTCCTTCGGTCAAATCGATAAGCCAAATGCTTCAAGAATTCTTATTATTCTGATCGTCTCCTTGAAAACAATTCAAATTTCTCTTTTCTTGAGACCCACTATAAGTGTTGTGAAAGATTCTGATTTATTACATATTTAAGACGTAAGACTATAATGACAATGTTAATACAACACGCGTATTTAGTTTCAATCTTTTTAAAGATTCTACTGACTGCTACACGCTTCGCGACATCATGTGCATGCGAAAGGTCATCTGGGGATCTTACAATCGAACCTTATTTTGCAGTTGCAAGAGAAGGAGATGTTTTTAACTTTACATGTACCGCCAAAAAGCTGTCGGCTGACTTCATCGTTTGGAATATCAATCCAGATATGAACAATACTCATGTTTCTAAACGATATCATTCAGAGTCGAATGAGGTAGTATCTGTGATTACTGTACACGTTGTAAAAACAGTCCAGTTTTTCAGATGTGACTTGCGTTCTTCCGTAGACCAACATATTTGTTTTAAATCTCGTCTTGCGCAGTTGAGAGTATTTTCCTAGGAAGAAGGACCTATCGTGTGGTCCACAAAACCCTGAGCCTTTCGGAGAGGGTGACGTCCTAGATATCTTTTGTAAAGTCATCAGAAGTAACCCGGCTGTTGATATGAGATGGAAACTGTTTCCCGATGCGACGATATTACCATTTCCACCGAATCGCGATACCACAGCCTACGGTGTTTTGTCACACAAACTGTCGATTAAAAAGGATCTGCACTTGAAAAGGCTGGTCTGCGAAGTGACGAGTGAAATGGCATTTCCAGAGCGCCTTTTGCAATGTTTCGTAGGACCTATCAAGGTGTCTCATGCTCCTAACGTAATTGTTCATCCTTCGAATGCTGAAGTCCTTCATAATTATCCGATCAAGTTCTTGTGTGTTGTAAATGGATATCCTGATCAATTCACATTTATCTGGTCTTGTTTACCTATTGGAATTTTTGTGGGATGTGATTCGGTTTCGGAGACCGCTGAAATATCTACTAGTGTTCATGTTGTCGTGCCTGAGAAAGGTCTGGAAGCCGAGATAAGCTGCACAGTTTTCAACTTAATAGGTCAGGCAACTGGGTCCTCACACGTGAAGGTCCTACCTATCACCATGAGCTCAAGTGTTCCATTTGTACATGTTCTAGGACAGACTGATTTACCTCTTATACCCTACCACCACAACATTACTTTGACCATAATATTACAGACACCCAATGAAACAACAATATACGACACGAGTCTTACAGTTTCTTGTTCTTTGGAGAATACTGTTTTGCACGATAGAGTCGACATTCAGTGGTATTCCGGCGGGAATAAAAAGATCAAGCTAACGGAAAATTTCAATTGTAAGATAAATCAAACAACTCCCTTCAGATCAGATATAACCTTCTTTAACGTGCGTGAGAGAGACATAGAAAGTGAAATTTATTGTTTGGTCGTTCTTGCCAATTTCACATACAAATCTTCTTTAGTTAATCTTACACAAAATGTTATGAATATACGACCATTCTCAAACCCACATCAGGCAATAACTGTCAGCTGGAATAAAAACACACATGCAATAAGCCAACCAACAGTAGGGGACCAGCTTTCGTCTACGTCTCGTCCAGGTCACGTTGTTACATTTGGCATTATTGGTGCCTTGGCCGCTCTGGTCATCGTATCGTGCATCGTAGCACTCTTGTCCTATGCCACTTGGAGGCATTTCAGAATGGCCAACTCAAATCATACATCAGAGCAAGAGGTAGATACAAGACAACCTGATAGTACCAGTAACCTAGATTCTGATCCTGTGTATCATGTTCCTAAATGGGAATCTGACTCAAAATTCTGTGATATCACTTCTTCCTCATATGCCACCCAATTGTACCCCATTTGCAATAATAGAGATAGTGACTCTAGTGACAATTATTTGTCGTATGTCAGCACTTCCAATAGCTGTTCCTTGGCTAGCTCTCATGGTTCTAGCGACGTATACTTAGAACTAGATGGAGACAATATGCCGACAGATAGGCATCAGAAAGTTGAGAACAAAACATGAGCTCACATTTTTTCTTGTCATTGATCGAGTAATGAACCCAAAGTGCGAACAAATAAAAAACCGCTTTAAAAATTGAAAACATGTAATTCAAAACGACTGACTAGAAAGCTCCCCGGTGGAGTGAAGAGTGTGCGCCTTTAAGTGCAGAATCTTTATTGTTACAAATAACCATGTTAATATGAATACTACTACTACTAATAATGATAACTATAATACTGTTTAAAGGATTTAGTCGTTTGCCTGTTAATGCTTTTCATAATAAACAGTTATTCATGCTTTATTGCCTATCCGGATACCTACCCTTTGGACACTCACACCCGGATAACCACCATTAGGATAACCAACCTCTAGGACAACTACCCCCTGGGACAACTACCCCTGGTACAACTACCCCATAGGGCAAACGCCCTATAGGACATATACCTATATCTACCACCTAACTGCTGGGGGGTAATATTCCTAGAGGGTAATTGTCCCGGGGGTAGTCGTCCTAGAGGGTGGTTTCCCTATGGGGTAGTTGTCCTAGAGGGTGGTTATCCGGAGGGTGGGAGTCCATGGGGTAGTTTTCCTAGAACCTTTTATTGAGTTTCTTTTCAAATGAGCTTCCTGTACTCCTGTAGACCATTGAACTGCATTTACCCCATATTTCAGACCGATGTAGAAATGGATTTTAATAGCAATTTTTATGTTAGATGTACATGTATATTTACAAACGATTTGTATCGCCTTTCTTCCTTTGTCGGCCTACGTACTATTTTGTAGCTTGTTTTAAAAGACTTTATAGCGTACAATAATTCAAAGATATATTCATGTTTATTTTGCATTTTAAAGAATACATCCGAATACACACTGTTTGGATTTTACGAAATTACCGAAAGTACATGTTTATCAGTTACAATTAGCCCTGAATATTAATATGTGTATTATATATGTTATAGATGTTGACGTTGATCAAATCAAATCAAATGCGGAGTATTCACTGTTCAGGCAGGGCCCTGTTTTATCAAAGTTGTTATCAATAACAAGCTGCATTAACTGTTATAAACTACTGAAATCATTGCATTTGATTGGCTGAGAGCAAACTTGTTATAGAAATGTGACACTGGTTATTGACAAGTTTTATGAAAGGGGCTCCAGATCTAAGTTGTTTATTGAAACGATTTCTATTAACCTTTTTGCATATTATTTTCACATTTTTAGCTAAGCTTAAAACCGCTTGTACAGTGTATCGCATTTCTAGCTTTCTTCCCGCTTCGTCTTCCGTTTCTATTTCAGTATTGTATAGATGGTACTGTACGTATCACTAATGTTATGTGTACAGTACGTATTATGTCTAATCATTGATAGAACAATTATTATTATCATGATCCGGACGTGACTTGAATATACAGCCATTATTGAAATTAACCTTGAGGTAAAATTTGAAAGTAGATACGATCGTGTTAAATGTAAATATTGTAACCACAGTAACATGATGAAACTCGTTGTGACACGTCGAGATTATGAAATCAGTTCTATTTCAAAATATGTTATGAGGCACATTAATTGTTATCTGCAAATATTTCATTCTTGCTACTTAAGTGAGACTTGTGTGTGTACAACAAATGTAACAACAATGACCGGTAGTGTCAGTTTCCAATGTTCATTTTTCTCTAATATCGAAACATAATCAGTGTGTTAAATTGTAGTACATGTGTATACAAATATAATTTCTTGTTTTCAATTAGTCTAGTGCCAATAAACGGCAGTTAAAAGAACGTAAATAAAATATAACTTATAACTCCAAGTGTCTCATTCCGTCTTCCCGAACCTAATCTATTCATGAAACATTGTCGCAAAACTAAAATTCACATTTTTTATCTGACATTCACCAATTAGGACATCAAAAAAATTATCATTAGAAAATTTACCAACCCCGAACAATGGAAACACATTGTACAATATATCATGGGTAGAACAATGAGATAATTGATATTGACCTGTAACGCAAATGATAGCGATTGATTTTTCGATTGAAAATATTGACAAATTCGAAGTAATTAATTCAATGTATAACCATTCACGTCATGAAATCGATCGTACAATCGACTGATGCCTTGGGCAATTGCTCACTTATATTTCAGTTAGTGGGCACTGGAAGTTTTGCCAAAGAATGGTCAGAATACGTAATATAATAAGATACGATATTTAACCACCTCACTATCTGAATAACTCAATTAGTCCTCTCCTGGGACAAATAACAAATAATTTAAATTTGACATAGTATGCTATCTAACCACGATCTACACTTCGTGTCCATAGAAATCTTATCTGAATGAAAAGACATAACAAAAGATTGAACTACAAAAGAAGTGTTACATTTGGACTCAACAAACACAAAAGGCACGTCTAACAATGGGTGGCGCTATAACAGACACACATTTGTTGATAAAGAGTCTCTTATACAATATATTTAGGACAGTCTATGATTGGAAACACATTTCGTTTTCACTAAATCAAGGGGAATGAGCACCCCTGGGTTCTAAATATAATTATTTGAAAATCATTGAAACGAAAACCAAACCAAACCAACATAACACCTCCCCCCCCCCAAAAAAAAAAAAAAAAAAAAAAATTAATGATAATAATAATCATAATAATAATAATAATAATAATAATAATAATAAATAAATACATTTAAAAATAAATAAATAAATAATTATTATTTTAACAAAATATATGTATACAATTTTTGCAGGCTTACTTCGAATCAGCGGGTCATTGCGTCGGGTCGGGTGGTCGCGATACCTGACCTTTTGTGAAAACGAGCCCCTTTATTCACTAAATTTCGGGGTTAATGTTTGCTAAAAATTAGACCCTCACAATCTATGAACGGTCTGATCTAATTACCCGACCCTTTGTGAAAAACATACGGCAACTTTACGAAAGGACGCGTCCATAACGTGCATCTTTTCGTGATCTTCTGTTTTCGTGTAACTGACGAGCCGACCGCACGAGATCTATATTAACCAGAACGATTCGAAGGAAGCCTCTGGACAGGGGACAATGTAATAAACTGACTACTTTGTTTGAGGGCCAATGAAAATCCCTATTTCTATAATTTAATATAACTCATTTATCAGGTTTTCCTCTCATTTCCAGGAGAGCTGTGAATCCTCTTCCAAATGATAAGTCCTGGAGTTTTCTGTAACCATTAGGTTTTAAAGCTATTTGTCCTTCAGTAGGTCCTGGAATTTAGTTTCTTCGTTGTCGTCTGTTCGTACTTCAAATTGAGCAGGTCAATGATGGTTGTCGGAGGGTACTTGTTGGACTGGTCGATGCACTCGAGGACGGCGTCGTTGTCGGGGTTTCCGAAGAAAGCGATGGACTGTCGGTCAAGGTCGATATGATCCGCAGGAACCATCACGCGGTGTTTCTGGTTAAGAACGAAGACAGAAGACGATGGAAAGGTCATGTGCGGAATCAACTCAAGGGTATTTTCATTACTCTGTTAATTATGTATCCTAAAGAAACCATGTTTGGATTACGTATTACGTTGTTTGCATATAAGCCTCTAACAGCGCTGTCCCCATTTTTGACGGGGTGTTTTGGGTTGAATTTTTTGATCCAGAATGCTATGAATTTAGCATTAAACATGAGGGGAAAGAGCAAAAATAAAAAACACAAACCTGGATAGTGAAAATGGCCGAGAGAGAGGGAGAGAGGGGGGGGGGGGGGGGGAGAGGGTGAGAGATAGAAAAGGGGGAGGATGAAGGAAAGAGATTGAGAAAGAAAGAGTCTGTCATGCAGGGCTCTGAATCAAACGTTATTGGGCCAAACCACAAAATGTGGAATGATTGTCGCGAAAGGGTTTGATGATTTGCCAACCTCAAGGTTTATACCAAGGCATATTCACATTCCCCCGTATTGATCCGGACCTATTGCCAATGCTAATAATACTTACACAGGCGATGAGTTTGTCCGAAGTCCACATCTGCATAATTTCGCCGATGTTTACAACCACCGTGCCCTCTATCGGGGGTGCAGGAATCCACTTGCCATGAACGTTTTCCACCTGAGAAGAAGAACAAGTTTTAAGAGACACTAAACTGATGAATTTTCTGCCATAGTGTACCGTTTGTTGCACAGCTCCATCTCATGGTCAACCTGCCAACAGTGCGTAACCATATATCTAATTTCAGCTTCGCATACAGCGGACACATCATCACCATCGTCACCATCATGGTCATTATCACTATCATAATCATGATCACCATCACCTTCATCATCACTATCATAATCATCATCACCTTCATCATCAATATACAGTCATCATAATAATCACCATCCCATCGTCATCATCACTATCCCATCACTATCATCATCACATTATCGTCGTCATCATCATCATCACATCATCACCATCATCGCTATCATACTCCTCATCATCATCACAATCATCACTATCATAATCATCACATCTTCATCACTATCGCATCACAACATCGTCATCATCATCACATCACATCATCATCAGGATTACACCATCGTTATCATCACATCATCGTCATCATCACATTGTCATCATCACATCATCATCAGTATCATCATCATCACAATCATAATTATCATCACCTTCATCATCAATATCGTCATCATAATCATCACCATCTCATCATCACCTTCATCATCAATATCGTCATCATAATCATCACAACCACATCACAATCATCATCATCATCACCACCACTTCACTATCATAATCATCACCACCACATCACAATCATCGTCATCATCATCATCACCACATCATCGTCACATCACCATCCCCATCACCATCACATTATCATCACATCATCGTCATCATCATCACCACCACCATCATCATCACCATCATCATCATCATCATCATCATCATCATCACCACATCATCATCACCATCACCATCCCCATCACCATCACATTATCATCACATCATCATCGTCATCATCACCACCACATCACAATCATCATCATCATCATCATCATCACCACATCATCGTCACATCACCATCCCCATCACCATCACATTATCATCACATCATCGTCATCATCATCATCATCATCATCAACGACAGAAATCTTAACCCATCCCTATTTCATTCATTCATCCTTACCTCCAGACCCGGTTGTTTGTCCTGAAACAGTAGAGTAATCCCTCCATAGTCGCAGTGCTCCCCACATCGGACCTGGTCCTCTTTGATCTTGACGTCGGCCAGGGAGGGGTAATAGAGGGTGCGGAGTGTGGTTTGGCTCCGTTTGGTTCCTACCGACCTGTGTCTCTCCACAAAATAAAATGGGTCCTAGGGAGAGAATATTAAAATCATTGTTATTATAGGTTTTCCCGGCCAATTTCGTAAAAGTAGCAATCAATCTCATTAACGTGCATTCATGTTCGAGCAAATTTTCTCCACTCGTTGCTCCCCTGTTTCATTTTTAAACTTGTTGCATTCAATTTCGTTTCGAGTCACCGAATTTCAAAACAGCACATTCAAATTAAAACTTGGTTCAGTCAATTTGGAAATGCGTAATTCAATTTCGCCAATGTTGAGTGGGAGGTGAATTCTTAACTATACAATCTTCTTATTTGTCTGATATATTTATATTGCCTTTTATGTTTTCTCTTTCTTTCGACATTCTTTATTTTTGTTGAAACATCTCTTTATTCATATCTTCATATTTTTCATTATAAATGCATTTTTTTAGACAGTAGCAGTACGTCACTGTTGAAAGCCCGTCTGCTACAAAGAGGGCGCAAGTAGCTTTAAGTAGTACAGTGGGGCTTTAAAACCTACCTCCAGGTTGAGTCCCCTTGCCATGATCTCTAGCACTCTGTTATGAAGAGGAATGGCGGCATTGAAGAGGTCTGACATGGATTTTTGATATTCTGGCAACGCCTTTTCTGGATACATCTGAGAATTCAATTATCAAGTAGATTTGTCCATGATATATTATTTATTATCTATTGTGCATTATGTTATAGACATGTATTATAAATCAAACGTTATATATATATGTATTACATATATATTATTTATTATATATTATTTATTATGTCATGTATATTATAGACTATATATTCTGTTTTATATATTGTTTTTCATATACTACGTACTAAATTTTGTAATTTAAGAACATGGTTCTTTCAGTTATGTTAACCATTTTTTAAATTGAAGTTCTCCACCACAAGAAAATGAAATTAGTAGGCCTACTTAATTAACTGAAATCTATGTATTTACGGAGTTTTTTCTGTTTCAAGCACTGAAACACGTTTCACAGGCGGAACAAATCTCTAGTAGGAAGGAAGAAGGGCAAAAGTCTGGAAAACCTATTAACATCGGAAAAAAGTATTATCATAATTTCTGAGTGCCTTTCTAATCCTCTAAAAGATAAAGTTGAGTTTTGGTCATACAATTTCAAGAAACGGTGTGGAATCGAACAGAAAAGGATAAACATCTAGCATATAAGTATTGCTTTGTACTGTAAGGTTCTTGAATCATCAAAATTATAAGAAATTTGGCACAGTATTGCTAAAGTTACAAGCACTGTAGACCGAAAGCTGTATATGGGGCTACACGAACATGTGGCATAAAAATCCATCCCGATTCTTATGTTGTTACATGCCATATTTCGAATATGAAAGCATTTGAAGAGCCATGCTTTTCAGGGGACATTTTTTATGTGATGTTCTTTCACACTTGCATAATATCAATGATAACGCTCACAAATAATTGTTCACCTTTTCCCAGAACTCAATCTTCTCTTTAAACACAAACAAACAAACAAACAGAACACCTCATATTTTTTCTTTTTGAGTTTTAGACGGACTTTGTTTTTCTCACCTCAGGACTATCGGAAATTGGACAATAGTTGAAGCTTTCCTTGAGATCCTTGTATGGCCTGTCTGGGTTCAACCTGCCCATTTGAAAACACAAACATATGATATAATAATATGATATATTAATTTGTAAAGCGCAATAACTATGTGGACATATTCTACTGCGCTGCAAGAGCTTGTAAATGCTGTGCTATACATACTGTTTTCAGTCTTGATTTAAAATTATCTAGTGATGGACCTTCCTTATTTCCAGTGGTAATCTATTCCATAATCTAGGGGCAGCATAAATAAATGACCGGTCTCCGAGTGTTATTTTGGTTCATAAATTGATGAATAGATGGATAGATAGATAAATAGATAGACAGATATGTTGCCAGATAGATATATAGGTAGCCTATGTAGTCCAGATCCTGGCCGTTTTAATTTTAAAGTAGTCACCCGGAGAATCAAAAGTGTTTTGAATTGATGCAAAATTCATATCATTGCGAAGGGGAAACCTTGCTGATTAAATATAAACAAACCTCCTCTTCAAAATATGTGTGGGGGGCCCGCAGTAATCATCTCTCAGAAATGTTAATTTTGAGATCCAGATTTTTTGCATTCTGCGGTCCTCCGTAGAGCGTCAAGATTTGTGACGTCACATGCGAGATATAGCTAGTCACATAGCATTTTACGGTTTTCCATGATACTGATATCTATATGATTTTACAGCAAATTAATCATGTTTTTTAAGAGAAATTTGTTCATCCATATAAAATTTGTCCATTATTATCAGTTGTCGTGACTTTTCTTCGGGTGACTACTTAAAAAAATCCACCAAGGTAATGCCATTTCCCCCTACTTACTCGCTGCCAGCCGAAGATGGCGTGATAGGCATAGGGCCTATGAGTTCGAGGAAATTCGATCATAGTGGCCCGAATTCACAAAGGAGGTTTGTCGACAAACCGAGGTTTATGTGCGCCATACGACGCGTTTCGACGCGTTTTTACAAACCTTGGTTTGTAAAAAAACGACAAACCTCCTTTGTAGTGAGGGCTGTTAGGGCTAAATAGGGGTTGTTTGGTGCAGATTCTTCTAAAAGCACCAAATTTGGCCCAGAGGTAGATTATACCATACTTTTACGATTTCAGCCGGATGCCAAGAAGGGAACCCTCTGGGTATGCCATATTGGGCAAATCCAAAATGGCCGCCATCTGAGTTAAAGGTCAAGCGTAGTTCCAAAAGAAAAAGCGCTTGTATGATAATAGTTTATTTATTTATGGGGTTTTGGGGGTCAGAGAATCTGATGTTGATGTTCTTTCATCGATTTGAGGTCTCCTAGGGGCTGCCATACTGGTCATATTGGTCAAATTAAAAATAGCCGCCATCTGATAGTTACAGGTCAAGTGTAGTTACGAAAGAAAATGGGCTAGTATAATATTAACAGTTTATATATGTTTGGGGTTTTCGGGGTCAGAGAATCTGATTATGATATTCTTTCATCGATTTGAGATCTCCTCGGGTCATACCGGTAATATTGGTCAAATCCAAAATGGCCGCCATCTGATAGTTACAGGTCAATAGTAGTTCCAAAAGGAAAAGAGCTAAAATGATAACAGTTTATGTATTTATGGAGTTTTCGGGGTCAGAGAATCTGGATATCATGCTCTTTTACCAATTTGAGGTTTACTTGGGGCTGTCATGCTGGTCATATTGGTCAAATCTAAAATCGCTGCCACCTTTGAGTAAAAGGTCAAGTGTACTTCCAAAAGGAAAAGGGCTAGTATGATAAAAGTGTATATAGTAAGGGGCTTTTACTTCATTTAAGAAATAACCTCTTTTTATATCTTAGAGACACTTTCTCTTGAAAGTCAAATAAACTCGAGAGCATCCTGGGGCTCCGCCCCGGAACCCCCAGTAGGGGCTCTTCCACGCCCCTAAAGCATTATGCAACGTCTAGACATAAAGGTCGAATCTCAACTTTATTTTTCTTAAGCATACTTTGAATCTAGTCACGCTTCGAAAAGTTCGTGGCCTAGCATTTTGCTTCTGTTGATGATCAAGTAAAGAAAGCACCCTTTAAAGATCAGGGAGAGTGTGAAAAAAGCACAGAGTAGGAGCAGTGCAATTTAAATATCAAGGGATGGATTAGAGATTATTTCTAAAATGAAATGAAATGGCTATTTTATTTTCAAGAGTCCTTTCACTTCATTTAAGAAATAACCTCTTTTTATATCTTAGAGACACTTTCTCTTGAAAGTCAAATAAACTCGATAGCATCCTGGGGCTCCGCCCCGGAACCCCCGGTAGGGGCTCTTCCACGCACCTAAAGCTGTGCCATATTGTACCGATCCATTAGAAAGGAAAATAAGCCCAATAAATAATTTGTATATATTTATATATGTATACATACATATATATAGATATATATATATATAGTTCTCCTATGCAAACTTCCTCTGTGAAATGCATAATAAATTCGTTTTCGAGGGTTGGCAATGAAAATAGATTAACAGTAGAAACAGACCATGAATAAAGAAATAAATAGCTTTTTCGATTTGTTTTGAAGCATTATCTTTAAAAACCCGGACAGCTTTATCTTTATTATCCTTACTTAAAAAATAACGTCTATAATCACTCTGAGATGGAATAAAATACCAATATGAATTGCATTATGCAACGTCTAGACATAAAGGTCGAGTCCCTGGGGACTTGGATCACGATAATGCCGATAATACTTTACCGATGACCAGATTCCAAGTAAAGTTTACTATAAAGAACCAATTCTGACATTCAGAAATGATTTTCGGTGACTGATGTGTCAGATGTGATCATTCACAAACGAAAGACCAGCACACAAATAAATCACAGTTCCTCTCTCAGCTCTCTTTATGTTCATGTGACCTTTGTAAAAGTTCGTTCCCGATTTTGGCGCATGCGGAGTGTGCAATTACGAACTCGCTTATTGATAAAAGAACATCATAATCAGATTATCCGACCCCGGAAACCCCATGAATTCATCGACTTTTATCATACTGGTCCTTTTCCGTTTTAGACTACGCTTGACCTTTAACTCGGATGGCGGCCATTTTTTATTTGGCCAATATGACCAGCATGACAGCCCTAGGGAGACCTCAAATCGATACAAGCACATCATAATCAGATTCTCTGACCCCGAAAACCCCCTTAATATATAAACTTTTATCATACTAGCCCATTTCCTTTCGAAACTACACATGACCTGTAACTATCAGATGGCGGCAATTTTGGATTTGACCAATATGACTAGTATGGCAGCCCCAAGGAGACCTCAAATCGATGAAAGAACATCATAATCAGATTCTCTGACCCAGAAATCCCCAGAAATATATAAACTTTTATCATACTAGCCCATTTCCTTTCATAACTACACTTGACCTGTAACTCAGATGGCGGCCATTTTGAATTTGACCAATATGAACAGTAAGGCAGCCCCAAGGAGACCTAAAATCAATGAAAGAACATCATAATCAGATTCTCTGACCCCCAAGACCCTATAAATATATAAACTATTATCATACAAGCGCTTTTCCTTTTGGAACTACGCTTGACCTTTAACTCAGATGGCGGCCATTTTGGATTTGCCCAATATGGCAGTCCCAGAGAGCGCCCTTCGTGGCGTCCGGCAGAAATCGTAATAGTATGGTATAATCTACCTCTGGGCCAAATTTGGTGCTTTTAGAAGAATCTGCACCAAAATTCCCTTAACAGCCCCCACTATTGTGAATTCGGGCCAGTATGTCCTGCGAGGGCGAAGGATTACGTTGATAACGCCATCTTCGGCGGCTTGTAGCAAGTTAGGGGAATAGTATTGAGGTAAATATACGCATCGATCAGATTCTGGACTAATAGGTAGGTAGATAGATAGATATATACAAAAAGGTAGATATAAAGATAGATAGAAATGTAGATACACAGATAGATAGAAAGGTAGAAAATCAGATATATGGCATTGTGGCTCAGGCATGGGCACACAGAAGATTTGTGTATGTTGGGGACCGGGGGGGGGGGGGGGGAAATTCAATGAATTATTGAAAATGTATTGTATTTTCTTTGTTTGTTTTTTATTTGTGGGAACTGCCCCCTACCCTAGCGCGTACAGTCATGGTTCAGTGGCAAAGACATGGCCCCGCAACTGTGAGGCCCCAGGATCAAAAACGTGTCGATGTGCTACATTAGTGCCCTTTTGTGGGGCATTAATCCTCATTACTAAACACTGGCAAATTATTATTCAATAAAATCTGAGAATTTATACTATTATCTAGATCTATTAGGAATAAATCATTGTCAAAATAATTCCATAAATTGAGGTTAAAAAGATATATTCCAACTATATGAGCGACAGTGTAGATCAATAAAGTACTTAATAGATATATGAAAATGAATATATATATACAGGAGTATATATTAAATAAATGGATACAAAAGATAATTAACAGAACAAGGGTACATATATTGCGGGAAAGAGACATTTGCTCCATCCCCCACTAATCGCAACTCATTATAATATACAGGTCCTAGAAGAAACTCAAAATCAGGAATTCCAATGATAACTGTCTCTACCAGCTGCTACATAATTATAGTGTCCTGTCACGTCATGTTAACTGGGTGTAGAACTATATGCGGTGATTTTACTTTGAAAAAGAAAGAAAGAAGAAAACGTTTTAAAAAAGACCTTTGCCGACTAAAGGAGAGTGTATCTCTTGCTGAAAATGACGATTCTTTATCATACCCTTCTTGCTCCATCTGGTAGTAACCATGGAAACGATGTTCTCGCCCAACACACTTCATCTTCTCATCGAGAGGCAAGGAGAAGAACATCTTGGAATAGGCGAAGGCATCATTTATCTAGAGGAGAATGTATAACACTCCAATTAATACGACATGCCACAAAATTGTCGCTCGCTTCGCTCGATCACATAAAAGAAAATGTTCCTCTGCGTTACGTTTTAACGTTTTCACTTACAAACCACGGCGGATTTTTGCGGCGCAATATATAGACGAGCCTTAAGCAAGGCTCCCACTTAGCCGAGTTGGAGCCTCGAGTTGTGGCGAGCTGGCGCGAGCTAATGACAAGCCGTTTTGTCATTAACACATATCAAGAAATAATTTAACCTTGTAAAGCAATGGTAATTCTTGATATCAAGAATTGAATTCGTGATATCAAGAATTGAATTCTTGATTGCCATAAGCTCGCACAAGCTCGCCACAACTCGAGGCTCCAACTCGGCTAAGTGGGAGCCCTGCTTTATAGCCTTGCTGAACTATGTGGAGTACGGTATTGCGGTCAAATGTTGTGTCCCTCCTGAACAAAGGAACGGATACGCCTTTGCACAATGACTGAAAAATATATTTGCATTTACTAGTTTTAAAAAAATAATAATAATGGAGGAACAGACTAAATCTTTAACAAATTATACCTACCATAAACTATTACACTCATGTGTCATTCTAAAGGTGTTAAACGTATTTCGTTTACTTCCTACAAAGGTGTATAAGCACAGGAGGCACCTACCCCCTATTTTTGGTGAAAAACAGAGGAAAAGCAAAACAAACCAAAAAACAAGAGAGAGAGGGCGAAAAAAAGGGGGTTGAACATGAAATTCAGATTCCCTTCCAAATCTCTCCTTAATCGATAACATTGTTAATTCACATTTTAATCCAAATAGTTTTTGCGCACCCCACCCCCCCCCCCCCCCCCCAATCATCAAGAAGTCATTGCCCCCTAAGTGGCTGGGCCCAGAGTAAGCCTACGCCCCTGATTTGTCTATATCACCTTATTTATAATTTAGTGATCTGTATTGTAACGTGCCCAGCCATAATAAATATCGACAACAATTATATAACAAAAATGGAAAGAAATATTTGTTTTGCGTTACCCTTTGAGCCGGAATTCCGAAGTTCTTGAGGTACATGAAACCGATGGTAGTGAGAGCTTGATGTACATCATCAATGAGCTTCTGGAATCCTTCAGGATCTGGACTCTCACGATCCAAACTGTAAGCTGAAAAATCAATGATAGGTACAGCATCCACCATGATGGCTGGCTGGGAAGAAAATCAGAATCATTCTTGACAATGTTAATACTTTAACTACATGATGTAGTCTATTTAGATCTACTGCATACATATATAATATGTTACACATTGGACGTACCTGCCTTGTGCATTTTGACTTTGTGGTTAGAAAACTTATATAATCAATACGGTCCAAAATCCACTATCGACTGAATTAGCGGTCCAGCCATTGGCGACGCGGTACGCGGGGAATAACATTGATCAATCTAAACGAGTCTTGTATGGTTAGAAAGATTAAATAAAATAGAAAAATGACTTTCTTAGAAGAAGGCGTTATGCCAAATTTGGACATGGTAATAAAGCTCTGTCGCGATAGTAAATCATAATGAAATTGTAATTTGTTTGCTTTACCCGAAAAAACATAGTCTTTGTGGTATACTAGTCAAACTATATAGACCGTATTTTTAGCAGAATGAAGATGGATGTAAAAAAGACGTGTTTTTCACATCATTGTCCATAGAACATATTTTGATAATAAAACAAGCTCTGTTCAGTGACCCAAACGTTTCGATAATTATGGAGCCTACAGTGAATACATAACATCATCAGCCCCGACTCCATGGCAAACCTCAAGGGACGATGATGGAGTTCATCAACAGTAAGAGGAATGACAGTATTGGAATAGCCCCACTAAAAGACAACAATGGGATGACACATTCTTATAGCAAAGAGAAGGCCAACATACTGAATCACCAGCTTACATCAGTGTTTAACAGAAATGAAGACATGCCAGCCATGAAGGATAACGGACCAAGTCCATTTCCAGACATCAGTATGAAATCCAGATCTAACCAGCTGGCTTCTACTAACTGCTTTCTTAACTCCGAATACATGAAGCTACTGGACCAGACAAACTTCCTGGACAACTATTAAAGGAGCTGTCATTAGAAATAACTCCAGTATTGTCTATGCGTTTTCAAGCTTCACTGAATCAAGGAGACGTTCGAGGGAACTGGAAGAAGGCAGACGTATAGTTCCCATCTTCAAGAAGGGAGAGCGGTGCCAAGCAGTCAACTACAGGCATGTGTCACGGACATCTATTATCTGCAAGACATTGGAACACACCGTATGCAGCACTATCCTTGAGCATCTTGATGACTTTCACATTCTGTTAGATGCTCAACATGATCGAATAACAGAAGAGACGGTCTTGCACATTCCAACTTCTCTTCACTATTCAAGATCTTTCCAGTGGAATTGACTCAATAGACCAGAGAGATGTGATCCTGTTGGACCTATCAAAGGCTTTTTACAAGGTCCCGCATGGGAGACACCTCCATAAGATCCACACCTATGGAATCGGAGGTAATACCCACAACTGGGTTGGGAATTCCTTACAAGACGCTCACAGAGGTAATTGCTTGATGGATGCACTTCTCACCCCTCATCCATCCTGTCGGGCGTTCCGCAAGGCAGTATCGTCGGCCCATTCTCTTCTTGCTGTTCATCAACGATCTTACTAACTGCATATTATCAGCCCAGTCTACGGTGAAATTGTTCGCAGATTATTGCATTATTGTACAGGAAGGTGACAGTGCAGATGATGCGGAATCCATGCAGAAGGACTATATAGATGCACTCCAAGAATGGGAAGCAGACTGGCTAATGCAATTACACCCACTCGAAAATGCCAGGCTATGCATGTCTCCAGTAAAAGGCAGACATCCAAAGCATATTTTCCTTTCTACATTCACGGAGAGCAACTACAGGTAACAGAAACTGCAAAGTATACTTAGGGGTCAACATCCAGAGCAACCTGAAATGGAATCACCATATACACGTCACTACCAAATAAACCAACTCTGTACGGTGCTTCCTGTAAAGAAACATGAGGGCTTGTCCACCAAAGACAAAGTAGTTGCTGTGCAAGACATTAGTACGCCCTGCGATGGAGTGTGCTGCAATAGTGTGGGACGCGTCCACCCAGGAGAACATCAGAGAGGTGGAAATGGTGCAACGCCGTTGTGCACGCTTCGTCCTGGGTGACTATCGGCGCACAAGCACCGTCACAGCCATGCTGAATCAACTTCAATGGGCAAGTCTGTAGGAAAGAAGGGCGCAGCAAAAAGTATGCATGGTCTACAGCATACTCCACGGCCTGGTTGATCTTCATATACTTCATACCAGTTGTTTGTCCACGAACCCGTGAAAATCCACAGAACTTCCAGGTCCCATTTGCCCGAACTCTGCTATTCCAAACCACATTTTACCCAGATACTTTTCGACTGTGGAACTCCTTACCATTTGTTGCCGTCAATTGCACCTCTTTGGAACTTTTCAAGCAGAAGGTGCAATACATTAAGCTCCGTTGAGCTTCAGACTGTTTTTCAGCTGCACATATAATTCCTGTAGATTCTTTTTACTTGCACCTTACACTCGGCACGGCACTCGGCACAAGGTACGATAATACGCCAACGGCGGTCTGTACTATACTGGAAGAAGAAGAAGAATGCTTTTGAGGAAGATACAATGCGTATTTTCCGTAGACACTCGTGCGTAAACATTATGTTAACCATGTTTTATCAGGAAATGCAAGCCATAATTATATGCCATATGGCATTGCCATTACAACTGTGAAAAGAAAATGTTACTCATGCTCAGTAAACGACATGAAGAAGGTCATAGATTTGACCTTTGCACATATTAAAAACAATAACAATACTTGTTAAGTTGGGAGATCGATAAGACAACAAAATACAACTGTATGTATTATGTTTCGCATTAAGGTGAAATAGCAATTATACATGCTATACGTGGTATGGTAAAGATCATGGGGTCTTGGAAATGAAAACGAGTTGTCGCTTGTCGTCTTTTGTTTCCTATACCTGACTTAAAATGAATAAATCAATATCCCCTAAGGGTTTTATTGATTAAATAAGCCAGTTCGTTTAGATACAAGGCTCCGCGTGCGCGAATATAGGTCGTTTGTAACAAAATGGTAATACCCATCGAGACAAATAATGGATTCGTGCTCATAAAAGTTGTGTAATCGCTATTTATTATTTTATTCATCTACGACAAATTCTATGATACACAGATGAAAGTATTTTTTTCAAGAGGGGAAAATGAAAGGTATTCATGAAGCACCATCATTAATTGGCAGTGATTATTCTAACATGCACAAAGTGGTACGTCTCCGTGAATAAAAGATCCGAGGATACTTAGGGGTAATTTGTACCAAAACAACGAACTAGTCTACGATTTTTGAATGAATCCGACTTACAGTGAAATTGAAAAACAGAAAAACATCATACAAACACATAAAATACAAAACATAATTTACGAGTTAAAGAAAAACATTTACAATAGATTACAACAACAACCGAAATGTCATATAAATGTGAAGACAGCTAGGTAAACCAAAGACTTTATTAGTGCTACCACCGAAACAAATATACAGTATATTAATATCTATATAAGGCTTCCAAGTGGTACAATTTTAGTGTATTCAATATCTTTAGCGCAGTACCCGGATGACTGACCAATTTTGTTTTCGTATTGCTCAGTCATCCGGGAACTTTAACTGTCAGACTCAAAAAAGCCATATTTAACGAGGTAAATCAAATTTTGTTATTTCGCTAGTCAGCTTAATATAGATGATGATAATAATATTATATGACTTTTTTTTTCTTGTGATACAAGAATATATTGCTCTCGCTATGACAATATTGGACTCGTCTCCGACTCGTTCAATATTGGCATAGCTCGAGCAATATTTATTCTTGTATCAGCCTCAAAGTCATCCAATGTAATTATATTAAAATTGTTGTTTAAAAAGGTGATTTTACCCCCGAAAAATAATTCCTAATTAGAGGGGGGAAATACCAAAAACAAAACAAAAACCTGACCGTCTAAAATCAATCTTTATTTACATTGTTGGAGTTAAAATGCATTGCAAGCTTGAAGATGAAATCAAATTGAGTAAGAGTCTTGTAATTACCCTGAAACGGACAACAGAAATTATTCCGATTTGTGAATTATGCTGGAAATAAGTAGCCTATTGCCACTATAAATATCGGAAACCTTAACATCAATAATAGTTATAATAATAATATATATAATTTCAATTTTGTTTACACAGGGAAGCCTCATCAACTTTAATGCAGTTCTTCGTGAGGGCCCCAGGATTAATGTCTTTCCAAAGGCCATTAGTCGGGCCGATATTCGAACCCTCAACCCTTGGATTGAGAGTCAAGTGGATGAACCATTATACCACATAGTTATATCGTCTCGCTGAAAACAAACTGATAATGAACAAATCAGACTCACATATGGGTAAAATTAATATGAAGCAACAGAATTTAAAAGTAGTGACCTTTATCTGGTCCAATCTGAAATATATGAACACATTTCTTTGTTAAAGCAATAATTTTCTCGGCAAAATGCCAGTATGATATTCTCACACAAGAATATTAGAATATAATATAAACGTTTCTCTCTCTCTCTCTCCCTCTCTCTCCCTTTCTCTCTCTCTCTCAAAAGACACGGCAGGTGGCTTTTACGTGGGCCGAGTATTTTATTGGGAAGTTATTATTTAGACCCATTCGAGAGGTAAAATTTCTTCAAAAGGGGAAGGCTTACCTGTCTTCGCTCCGGTGAACTCAAAGAAGCGGACAGCAATACATTGTAGGCCTATTTAGAATCACTTAGCTTGAGCACAGTCCACAGGAGTCGATAAAAAGCTTGTCTAATTTAAATTTTGATAATTTTAAGGTTGATAGAAGCTTAAATTGTATGTTATAATTCCCCATGCCAATTAAGGTGTTCAGAGTCCTGCACACTTCGTTATGACGTAGTTTGCAATAGGAAGTAACAAGGAACGGCAAGGCTGGAACTAGTTTGAGATAATATAGGGTCACTGGGTCACTAACGTGGTTTCTAAAATAACGACAGGTATAGTGTTTTCTTTAGATTTTTGTTTAATTAATTCATTTTAATTGTTTAGATTCCCCCTATGAATATCAAACTTTAATCACTTTTACCGTTTTTCTCATTATCAAAGTATTTTCACGCCGTGAAAAACAAATGTGAACAAATTATGTGATCAAGGTTTTCATTTTAAAATGTTTATTTCTATATTTTTTAACATTAAACTGGGTATAGAAATTACAACTCGAAATACCGGCAGAAGTGAAAATCACTCACCTTTGAAACTCCACCGTCCTATGAAATCATCAGCTTGAGTTGGTCTTGCTGTACGTTCACGGGGTCCGCTCGCTGTTCATAAAAGGTTCATTATTCATAAGGACCGCTATTCATAATTTGAGAAAAGGGTAATTATTCTGAAGGACCGCTATTCATAATCGAAGAAGAGCGGTCGATATTCATAATATGAGAAGAGGGTCGCTATTCATAATACAAAATCGGGGTCGTTATTCATAGGGGTCCCTATTCATAATACGGGAAGAGGGTAGCTAAGACCCTCTTCTCGTTTTATGAATAGCGACCCTCATTCTGTCTTATGAATAGCGGTCATTAAGAGTAGTGACCCGCAAAGTGAATTATGAAAAGCGCCCCTCCTTCCTTATTATGAATTGCGACCCTGATTTCGTATTATGAATAGCGATCCTTATGAGTAATGACCCTCAATGTGAAATATAAATAGTGACCCCTTTCCGTTTTATGAATAGCGGTCCTTATGACTAGCTATGTTACCCCACGTGTACTTGGTTAGCCCTCTGTCTTCGCCTATAAACTGGTTAAGGCGGACCCCAGTTCGAAATTGAGTCACGTCTTTCGGACGGTGACGTTAAAAGACGACATCGAAACGTAAATAATCATATCTGATTGATATACGTCTGTGAAAACCTAATTAAATGCAAGTTGCACTCGTCAAAATTTGATGTTGTTAGGGACTTTTAGATTTACACGACGAGAACGTGGACCGCCACGTGTGACATCCTTTTAAGGTAATGTGACGTCCTTTTAAGGCACTGCCGGGCACGGCCCAGTGCCGTAACACAATGTCACACGCGGCAGTCCACGCTCTCGTCGTGTAAATCTAAAAGTCCCTATTATTGACGTCTGGTGAACTTAATCACGATCTTTCAATGTCCAATTTATCTAGGTCTAGGTTCTGTGCGGTTCGTGACGGCAGAATTTTATAAAGCCGGTCAAGGCTAGTTGACTTTCTGAATATTTTCACTTGACCTATACCGGACGCTCCGTACACCCCGTATTAAATGACCGTATATATTCTTAGCAACTAAAGTGATATGAATGGAAATTAGGTCAACCAACGCCTTTCGTCGAGTTAACGTACAAGCGCTTGATCCGAATCAATCGCAAGTCCTCTAGTAAATCACAAGTTTGCAGTCCCCTATCTCTATGTCGTATCCGGACACCGACCCCCTGGACATCCACCCCCGGATAACCATCCCCAGTCAACTACCCCATATGGAAACGTTGTATCATCCGCTCAATCTGACTTGCGTGCATAGAACAAATAAGCATTTTTCCATGAAAAAGTGAAGTTTTCTAAAATGTGCGTTTCTTTCCAGCATTGGGGCGCCCGGGAGTCACTTTGGTAACATTTCATAAATTATAATATAAAAAAACCATGTGCAAATTTTCTGTACTTTTGTCGGAAAAAATACATTTATCCAGCACAATGTCGTCTCTTTTTGCGTTGGAGAAGAGCAAATAGCGAGTTTCAATCACACTTTGGCCGCTCTCACAAGCTCTCACTCGTTTCACTGTGGTCAAGCGACTTTGGGGCAAGCGGTTAATGAAAATACTAATCGTTAGCTTTCTTCTGGTATTAAACTTGTTTTGATTGATTGTATAATTTCGTCGGAATAAAGGAAACAAAAAGGCTCGACCAATAACTTATCAGCGTCTGAATTGACCTTTTGACCTTGAATTCCCTGATGAAAGCGCACTAATGACGTCATCTTCGCTATAACGGTGTCTTTTATCGTAAAATGCGACACTTTCACAATGTTTATACATCTTTTTCAATTATTAGTAAGATATAACATATTTTTTCTGATATCACTGAAGTTTTGGGTTTTATTTAATGGGTAATTTTAAAATAAGAGCCATTTTACTGTTTTAATTTACTGGATCGTACCATTAAAGTCGCAGGGTAGAAAGATGCATTTTCCAACCGCGCCAAATTTAATTTACGTTCCGACATTCTGTTAAATGGGTTCGTGTTGTTTATAATCCACTGCTTTCTGCTCCAACAAACGTCCACATGCGGAGTCGTTTATCAACTAAATTATTCAAATTTATGGATGCTTCCTAGCTTCCCAGGTGTTTGTGTTGTTGAAGCATTTCATTCACCTGCTATCATTCTTTGTACTCCAATTGCCAGAACGCAAATTTCATTTTGGTTTTATAGTTTCATCGGAGTCGTTTATCAACTATATGTATTCAAATTTATGAATGCTTCCTCCCCAGGTGTTTGTGGTGTTTATGCATTTCATTCACCTGTTATTATTCTCTGTACTCCAATTGTTAGAATACAAAATGTATTTTGGTTTTATAGTTTCATGCAATAAGTAAGTCAATAAAAGAGTATGTTCTGCACAATAAAAACAATGTGTGTCCCTATTGTACAATTTAATGTGTCCCCTCATTTTGTAATAGTTAATTTACCCATTAACATAATGGAACTACCTGCTCGATGAAGCCAGTGGCCTGTGACCCCTGAGCACTCAACACCGTGTGGGAGTCAGTTTGGGTTAACTTCTTTTATGAGACAAATACAAGCAAACGTTTCCATATGCTAGGGCACTACCCCTAGGACAACTATCCCCTAGGGCAACCACCTTTTAGGACGACTACCCCCAGGGCAACTACCCCCGGACAACTACCCCCCCCCCCCCCAGATAACTACCCCCTAGGAAAACTACCCCCGGATAACTACCCATCGAACAAGTACCCCCCCCCCCCCCTAGGACAACTACCCCCGGACCCCAGACAGCTCCCCCTAGGATAGTTGTCCGGGGGGTAGTTTGACCTAGAGGACGGTTGTCGGAGGGGGTAGTTGTCTGGGGGTAGTTGTCCGGGGGGTAGTTGTCCGGGGGGTTGTTGCCCGGGGGGTAGTTGTCTTAGTGAGCACAATTTCTTTTCTTAGTTTTTTGCCCTCGAAAATCTTCCAGTGCAAGTACAGTCCTCTGGGTAGAGTATTTTCGTACTATAGTGCTGTGAACGAGTGTGCCATGCTGCATTGTGTGAGCCTCCAAAAAAGAGGTCCCAAACGGCTTTAGAATTGAGTAGTTAAAAGGGTTCATTGTGCAAGTAAAAATGACTCCTTCTCCAGCTAGTTTTGACGCAGAGTTACCCCAGCCAGCTGCCTCTTATACTTTTCCAGAGAAGAAGCTGCTGTCACAGTGGTAGTGTGCTGGTTCCATAAGCAGATGGCACTGGGGAAGAAAGAGTTTTGATAACCAGAGGTCCTTGCTGTCGTTATTGAGCTTGTCGTCTTCCTGGTGATCGTAATACTGGGTAGATGTAGGGTGGTTCAGGGGGAATGCCAATCAATCCATGCAAGATACGATATAGCATGGTAACTTTCAGATGAGCTCTTCTTTCGGAGAGAGACTGCCATTTTAGAAGGTGGAGCATTTCAGTTACACTGTGTCTTGGGTGATAGTCTCCTGGAGTGAACCGAGCAGCTCGCCTCTGAAAGATTTCGAGTTTTCGAATTTAGTCTTGGCAGTGAGGGTCCCAAGCTGTTGAGGCATGGGGGGGGGGGTCAAGCACTAATTTTATTTTGGGGGGCTCAACGGGGTGGGGAGAGGGGGAGGGAACACACCTTTTTGTTTGGTCAACATCTACCCCCCCCCCCCTTGAGCAAAAAAAAAAGGGGGGTCCTATTTTCATTTTTGGTTTAAAAAAGGTAAAATCAACTTTACCATATTTTGTTAATTTTTTGTTTTTTTGTCGGGGGGAGGGGGGGGGGGGGGCTTGGGTACGCACCTTTCCGTGGCAATATATTTGTAATAGTTCAGATGCATTGAGAAAAAACTACAGGTTCATAAATGTGTACAAAATGTCCCGTTTATTTCAATAAAACATAATTATCTTAATAGGCTTTGAGCATAATTTAAAAACAAAACATTTCCCCCCCCCCCCGAAATTTGAAAATCGCGCTGACCAATATTTCACTCGGTGGGGGGGGGGGGGGGGGTAGTGGGCACTAAAATTATTTGCTATTTTGAACCCCCATAAGTGATGTTTTCCTGACATCTACTAACATCTAGGAATACTGTGTGGGTCTGGACACATGATGGCGTTTTTCTATGCACATCACCGTTTCACTTGGCAGCCCAAGGGGGGGGGGTAACCCCCCCCCCCCCCTAGATCCGCCCCTGTCTCCCTCTCTCTCTCTCTCTCTCTCTCTCTCTCTATCTCTCTCTCTCTCTCTCTCTCTCTACCTATCTATGACATTCCTGATTTTCTTTCTTTCGTTTTTTCATGACCTCGTAACCACCTCTCCAATTTACATAGGGCCTACTTCTAGTTTCAGGCCTCTAGCTATGATTCGAATTTTAGTCTTCCATCAATCCCAGGTTTAGAGTTGAAGAGCTCAGTTATAGACGATTGGAACTCGGGCATAGCGCCCTCTGGAAAGGCCTGAATGAAAAGGTGAAATAAAATAGAGAAAATAAGAGAATGAGAGAGAGAGAGAGAGAGAGAGAGAGAGGGGGGGGGGGCAAAGAAAGATTATTTGTGTGGTATATAAATAGTTAAACTTTAGTCATCGGTATGAAAGTCAATGGTCAATGACACCGTATATGATGACCAATCCAGAATCTTAACAGATAAACCAGAGAGGTGGTCGAGTCTCACCTCCCTGGAAAAACATAAGATAACAATCATGCCTCACAATGTGCCTTTATGTTATTGTAACTTTACAATGCCAAGGGCATGTCTAACCCAAAGTCAAAGACCTATGAGTTTACATCTAATCCTTTTTTTTTGCCAGAGACAGTCCCTTCAATCTTCTACAAAAGAAATTATCGAGTGGGGGAGGATCATTATTTAAAGGTAAAGACCCGTAGTGGTAAAATTGCTGTTCAAGGGTTGGGGTGCAAAATATTCCGCAAAATATCCATTCAATATCGTTTAAATATTGCCTTCAGAGGTTTAGATGGCAATACTTCAACCTAAATTCGCAAAAAGCAGAAATATATGCCCAATGTTCAATGTTGAAGTGTATTCGTGATATCTATCCAGGCCGGATCGATATGATTACCAAATATATTAATTAGTGGGCGGTTTCCCGGCAAAATTTGTATCATCTCGTATTAGTCAAAACACATTCTTTCACATGATTGGTAATACGAGCTTCCATTTCATTTGTTGAGAGGGGGGTGTTTCCAAAACTGGTCTATATATTAAACTAGCGCAGAGGAATTTTGTTTGTTATTCCCCCACCTGTCGGCCTACAGAAGCAAGTAATCAAACAATATCATCACACACAGGCATTCATACTAAATCAACAAGAATCTAACTTATCTTGAAATAGACTAGAATATATTAAGGAATTATATACATGTAGGTTCCTATTACTAGCTAATGCAAAACATTTATTTACAATTTATTTACAAATTAAAGAATATTCTACTCCTGGAAACATAGTTAAACTCAATGTGTAATAGAACGATACTTAACCTTTGATTAACACGGTCTTTATTTCTTAAAAACAAACCTACATGGACAAAGTAAACTTGGGTGTCACAGTCACGGTGCTGACCGTACTTATCACGGCTCGACGACCTTCAGCCGGAAAAGGCAGGAAAACACATAGACGGATGTTTTGAGGACATCGTCTTCCTCTTCATCTCCAATGGTGAAAGTTCAAGTTTATTCAAGTTCAATTTTATTTCCAATTTACCATATTAGGCCAACAAGTATGCTTATTAAAAACATAAACAAAACTAAGCAGAGCATTACCCAATCGGTACATAATAATGTTGCAATTATTAATTGATGACAAAATTTTATAAATTGTAACAAATAAAAGCAATGTATGCTGTGTTCACTAAAGAATTACGTATTGTACATCATTCTTTAGTGATACACACATTGCTTTTATTTTTAAAATTATAACAAGCGCTCCTTCTGAGAAAACAGTGCCCTGTCCAAAAGTGGCCTGTAACAGTGGCGGATCCAGGGGGGGGGGGGGCACAGGGGGCACGTGCCCCCGGCCAAAAAAAGTGTTAAAATCAGCCCTAAATCCGCCAAAAATGTACTGTAAAACAGCGACGTGCTCCCCCCCCCCCCCCCGGTCCTTTGTATATAAGTAGCATGGAAGTGAGATAGCTTTGAACCACCATGATTTGGGTGGCATCTGAAATAAAATATCTAAGCTTTGATACCAATTCAAACGAAATTGGAATTTATTAATGTCAAATTTAAGTATGAGAAAAAAAAGAAACCTGAAGGAGCGCTTTTGATAATTTTAGAAATAGTGGGCACTAAAATTATTTGCTATTTTGAACCCCCATAAGTGATGTTTTCCTGACATCTACTAACATCTAGGAATACTGTGTGGGTCTGGACACATGATGGCGTTTTTCTATGCACATCACCGTTTCACTTGGCAGCCCAAGGGGGGGGGGGGGTAAACCCCCCCCCCCCCTAGATCCGCCCCCTTCTCCCTCTCTCTCTCTCTCTCTCTCTCTATCTCTCTCTCTCTCTCTCTCTACCTATCTATGACATTCCTGATTTTCTTTCTTTCGTTTTTTCATGACCTCGTAACCACCTCTCCAATTTACATAGGGCCTACTTCTAGTTTCAGGCCTCTAGCTATGATTCGAATTTTAGTCTTCCATCAATCCCAGGTTTAGAGTTGAAGAGCTCAGTTATAGACGATTGGAACTCGGGCATAGCGCCCTCTGGAAAGGCCTGAATGAAAAGGTGAAATAAAATAAAGAAAATAAGAGAATGAGAGAGAGAGAGAGAGAGAGAGAGAGAGAGAGGGGGGGCAAAGAAAGATTATTTGTGTGGTATATAAATAGTTAAACTTTAGTCATCGGTATGAAAGTCAATGGTCAATGACACCGTATATGATGACCAATCCAGAATCTTAACAGATAAACCAGAGAGGTGGTCGAGTCTCACCTCCCTGGAAAAACATAAGATAACAATCATGCCTCACAATGTGCCTTTATGTTATTGTAACTTTACAATGCCAAGGGCATGTCTAACCCAAAGTCAAAGACCTATGAGTTTACATCTAATCCTTTTTTTTTGCCAGAGACAGTCCCTTCAATCTTCTACAAAAGAAATTATCGAGTGGGGGAGGATCATTATTTAAAGGTAAAGACCCGTAGTGGTAAAATTGCTGTTCAAGGGTTGGGGTGCAAAATATTCCGCAAAATATCCATTCAATATCGTTTAAATATTGCCTTCAGAGGTTTAGATGGCAATACTTCAACCTAAATTCGCAAAAAGCAGAAATATATGCCCAATGTTCAATGTTGAAGTGTATTCGCGATATCTATCCAGGCCGGATCGATATGATTACCAAATATATTAATTAGTGGGCGGTTTCCCGGCAAAATTCGAAAGATAGAAAAGGAGAATGCCCGTTTCTCATCATTCCAGGTTACCGCTTTATGCAATGAAGTCAATGAGTTGTATGCACCTGATATCTGACCAGATGGTATTTTCGTTAGGAGGTACTATGAGCCTCGGAAGCAGGGGTCTGTGACACTACTCGAAGAGAAGAGCCAGAGAGAGCCAGAGAGCCAAAGAGAGCCCTAGCTTGGATTATGCTACCCTTTTTAAATTAAGTTCAATTGTGTTAGTTATAATTGTCGTGGGCTGCGTCTTGGGCAGAGCAGTGCAGAGAAATCTCGTCGTCTTGTCATTGAAAAACTATTTCAGGATGAGGTAGACATCATCTGTCTTCAAGAAACTTGGTTAGCTAAGCAAGATTTAAATGGAATTAACTCTTTACATTCGTTATATCATGGTATTGGTGAATCCACTACAGATCTCAGAAATGGTCTGGTTCGGGGTCGTATACCTGGTGGGGTGGCTATACTCTGGCACACTAGATATGAACACTTAATTAGTGAAGTTAGATTAAATGTTGATTGGGCTGTAGGAATTGAATTTAAAATTGATGATAAGAAATTTGTCATCATTAATATATACACTCCTTATGAGTGTCCTGAAAATGAAAGTGATTATCTTGAGAAAATAGCATTTATTGCGGCGGTTATTTCTGAGTTAGACACTACCAGTGTTTATGTGGTAGGTGATTGGAACGCAGACATGTCTGACAATAGTTCCTTATTTGGAAATCATTTGAGACAATATTGTTGTGATAATAATTTTGTGTTATCAAGTCTGCATTATTTACCTGCAGATAGTTACACTTATGTTAGTGAAGCATGGCATACCACGTCATGGTTGGATCATTGTATATGTACAGCAGATGCTAATGCCTCTATAGAGAAGATGGAAATTATGTATAGATTTGCTACAACTGATCATATTCCTATAAATTTATCAATTGATGTTGACAATTTGCCTGGGCAATGTGATTCAGGCATGGCTAACACTGTACATAAAGGCAGGCTAGATTGGACTAAGATTGATATAAATCGTAGGAATAATTATTGCCGTGATACTGATTTATTGCTTGAGGGAATTAATGTACATGCACACGATGCTTTTTTATGTCGAGATTCCAATGGTGTGAACAATGACCATGTTAATTATGTATGTAATACATATGATGATATTGTGAAATGCTTATGTGATGCTAGTGAATCTCTTTATCACTGTAAAAACAAGGTTCATAATACCAGGCCTGGCTGGAATGAGCATGTGTCAGAGCTCCACTCTGCTGCTCGTGAGGCTCACCTAGCCTACTCTGGGTTGAAGCTGGCAAAAACAGACAGGGACGGTTATTTGAGCTAAAAAAGAGGGCCAATGCACGATTCAAGTATGCTCTCCGTTTTATTAAGAATAATGAGAAAGTCATGCGGGCGGACTCTGTTGCTCGTAAATTGCAGGGTAAAAGTTATTATGAATTTTGGAAAGAAATTAAATGTGTTAATAATAGTAAAGCGCCTCTTCCAACTAATATTGAAGGTATCTCTGGTGATGAAAAAATAAGTGAATTGTGGTGTAGCCATTATAAGGATTTGTTTAATTGTGTACAGAGTACGGTGCAGGATGTTACTAATGTTGACTTTGATGTAAATATGGTTATCTCTCCTGAGGAGGTTAAAGAAGCTATTAGAAAATTAGATGACAATAAGTCATGTGGTCTTGATACTATAACAGCTGAACATTTAAAGTTTGCAAGTCCGAAACTCATGCCCTTGCTTGCAATGTGCATTTCCGGATTTTTGATTCATGGTATCTTACCAGATAGTATGATTTCCGTTGTTTTGGTGCCGGTCATTAAAAATAAAGCTGGTCGCATTACTAGTAATTAAGGACAACTATAGACCTATAGCATTGGCTAGTGTCCTGTCCAAAGTGCTGGAAAAGATATTGCTTGGTAGGTTAGAGATGTATATTCTATACCAAAGATAACCAGTTCGGTTTTAAAGCCAAACATGGCACTGACATGTGTATATTTGCTCTGAAGGAAATTATTGCAAGTTATCGTAGCAGAAATTCTTCCTTGTTTCTTTGTTTTCTTGATGCTTCCAAAGCTTTTGATCGGGTAAATCATGAAAAGCTGTTTACGAAAATGGCTGATAGAGGTATTCCTAAGTACCTGATTAGGATACTCGTGTTTTGGTATACCCACCAAACAATGATGGCTAGATGGGGAAGTAGTGTGTCTGAACCATTCCATGTCAGTAATGGAGTTAGACAGGGAGGTATTCTTTCTCCCTTTCTCTTTAACCTGTACATGGATGGTCTATCCGACAATTTGAATGCTTGTAAAAAAGGCTGTGTAGTTGGCAGTATCGTAGTCAATCATTTAATGTATGCAGATGACCTCGTTATTATTAGCCCGTCAACTGCTGGGTTGCAGAGTTTGCTCAAGATTTGTTCTGATTATGGATATGATAATGATGTCAAATATAATGCAAAAAAGAGTCATGTTATAATAATTAGATGTAAGGAACACCGTAGATTGGTATTCCCGGATTTTTATTTATGTGGAGCTAAACTCAATGTATGTACAGAGGTCATGTATCTTGGTCATTTTTTTACTGAGGACCTTTGTGATGATAAAGATATTAGCCGACAGTGTCGTAAATTATATGCTCAAGGTAATATGCTCGTTAGGAAATTTCATATGTGTTCTCCAGACGTGAAGGTGGCATTATTTAGGGCATACTGTACACCTTTGTACACTGCGCATCTGTGGAATAATTTTAAGAAGAGCAGTTTGCACAGGCTTACTGTGGCCTATAATGATGCCATGAGAATGCTTCCTAGGGTACCTAGATACTTTAGTGCTAGTCAAATGTTTGCTGAGTTGAATGTTCCAGCCTGTTCGGCTGTATTACGAAATCTTATGTATAAGTTCATCCAGAGAGTGGATGTCTCTGAGAATAGTATTTTAAAGATGTTAGTGAACCCCTCGTATAGTAGTCTTAGGTACACATCGGGCCTCTGGAAATTTTGGCTTAAAAGCCTGCTTACACCTCGGAATTGATCATATTTTGCAAGATGTTACCAAGGATTATCCAGCCTATTATGGTTGCAGTATAGTCCATAGTCCTTGTTGCTTGTTATAATATCTAGTTATCTATTATTAGTATATTAATTGTTCTAGTTAGTGAGCAGAGATTGTTACAATTAAGTTACAACTTCACTTTGTTATACATATATTTATTTTAATATTGCAGTTACAGGTAACAGCATAGACTAGAGTTAGATTGCTATAGGCCTTCTGTTATCAATTTTTACAGATACAGGTTACATGTTACAGTTACATTGTATATACGTAGTATAGTTTTTAGTTTGTTATATTCTTTAGTATTTGTACGATTTGTTGTTAATATACTCATCATGTTCATACTCCGCTATTATCCCTATCTATATGTAACATATGTTTTATGGACCACTGCCTTGTGCAGCTGAGTCTGAAATAAAGTTCTGAATTGAATTGAATTGAATATCATCTCGTATTAGTCAAAACACATTCTTTCACATGATTGGTAATACGAGCTTCCATTTCATTTGTTGAGAGGGGGGTGTTTCCAAAACTGGTCTATATATTAAACTAGCGCAGAGGAATTTTGTTTGTTATTCCCCCACCTGTCGGCCTACAGAAGCAAGTAATCAAACAATATCATCACACACAGGCATTCATACTCAATCAACAAGAATCTAACTTATCTTGAAATAGACTAGAATATATTAAAGGAATTATATACATGTAGGTTCCTATTACTAGCTAATGCAAAACATTTATTTACAATTTATTTACAAATTAAAGAATATTCTACTCCTGGAAACATAGTTAAACTCAATGTGTAATAGAACGATACTTAACCTTTGATTAACACGGTCTTTATTTCTTAAACAAACCTACATGGACAAAGTAAACTTGGGTGTCACAGTCACGGTGCTGACCGTACTTATCACGGCTCGACGACCTTCAGCCGGAAAAGGCAGGAAAACACATAGACGGATGTTTTGAGGACATCGTCTTCCTCTTCATCTCCAATGGTGAAAGTTCAAGTTTATTCAAGTTCAATTTTATTTCCAATTTACCATATTAGGCCAACAAGTATGCTTATTAAAAACATAAACAAAACTAAGCAGAGCATTACCCAATCGGTACATAATAATGTTGCAATTATTAATTGATGACAAAATTTTATAAATTGCAACAAATAAAAGCAATGTATGCTGTGTTCACTAAAGAATTACGTATTGTACATCATTCTTTAGTGATACATACATTGCTTTTATTTTTAAAATTATAACAAGCGCTCCTTCTGAGAAAACAGTGCCCTGGCCAAAAGTGGCCTATAACAGTGGCGGATCCAGGGGGGGGGGGGAGGGCACAGGGGGCACGTGCCCCCGGCCAAAAAAAGTGTTAAAATCAGCCCTAAATCCGCCAAAAATGTACTGTAAAACAGCGACGTGCTCCCCCCCCCCCCCCCCGGTCCTTTGTATATAAGTAGCATGGAAGTGAGATAGCTTTGAACCACCATGATTTGGGTGGCATCTGAAATAAAATATCTAAGCTTTGATACCAATTCAAACGAAATTGGAATTTATTAATGTCAAATTTAAGTATGAGAAAAAAAAGAAACCTGAAGGAGCGCTTTTGATAATTTTAGAAATAGTGGGCACTAAAATTATTTGCTATTTTGAACCCCCATAAGTGATGTTTTCCTGACATCTACTAACATCTAGGAATACTGTGTGGGTCTGGACACATGATGGCGTTTTTCTATGCACATCACCGTTTCACTTGGCAGCCCAAGGGGGGGGGGGGTAAACCCCCCCCCCCCCCTAGATCCGCCCCCTTCTCCCTCTCTCTCTCTCTCACTCTCTCTATCTCTCTCTCTCTCTCTCTACCTATCTATGACATTCCTGATTTTCTTTCTTTCGTTTTTTCATGACCTCGTAACCACCTCTCCAATTTACATAGGGCCTACTTCTAGTTTCAGGCCTCTAGCTATGATTCGAATTTTAGTCTTCCATCAATCCCAGGTTTAGAGTTGAAGAGCTCAGTTATAGACGATTGGAACTCGGGCATAGCGCCCTCTGGAAAGGCCTGAATGAAAAGGTGAAATAAAATAGAGAAAATAAGAGAATGAGAGAGAGAGAGAGAGAGAGAGAGGGGGGGCAAAGAAAGATTATTTGTGTGGTATATAAATAGTTAAACTTTAGTCATCGGTATGAAAGTCAATGGTCAATGACACCGTATATGATGACCAATCCAGAATCTTAACAGATAAACCAGAGAGGTGGTCGAGTCTCACCTCCCTGGAAAAACATAAGATAACAATCATGCCTCACAATGTGCCTTTATGTTGTTGTAACTTTACAATGCCAAGGGCATGTCTAACCCAAAGTCAAAGACCTATGAGTTTACATCTAATCCTTTTTTTTTGCCAGAGACAGTCCCTTCAATCTTCTACAAAAGAAATTATCGAGTGGGGGAGGATCATTATTTAAAGGTAAAGACCCGAAGTGGTAAAATTGCTGTTCAAGGGTTGGGGTGCAAAATATTCCGCAAAATATCCATTCAATATCGTTTAAATATTGCCTTCAGAGGTTTAGATGGCAATACTTCAACCTAAATTCGCAAAAAGCAGAAATATATGCCCAATGTTCAATGTTGAAGTGTATTCGCGATATCTATCCAGGCCGGATCGATATGATTACCAAATATATTAATTAGTGGGCGGTTTCCCGGCAAAATTTGTATCATCTCGTATTAGTCAAAACACATTCTTTCACATGATTGGTAATACGAGCTTCCATTTCATTTGTTGAGAGGGGGGTGTTTCCAAAACTGGTCTATATATTAAACTAGCGCAGAGGAATTTTGTTTGTTATTCCCCCACCTGTCGGCCTACAGAAGCAAGTAATCAAACAATATCATCACACACAGGCATTCATACTCAATCAACAAGAATCTAACTTATCTTGAAATAGACTAGAATATATTAAGGAATTACATGTCATGTAGGTTCCTATTACTAGCTAATGCAAAACATTTATTTACAATTTATTTACAAATTAAAGAATATTCTACTCCTGGAAACATAGTTAAACTCAATGTGTAATAGAACGATACTTAACCTTTGATTAACACGGTCTTTATTTCTTAAAACAAACCTACATGGACAAAGTAAACTTGGGTGTCACAGTCACGGTGCTGACCGTACTTATCACGGCTCGACGACCTTCAGCCGGAAAAGGCAGGAAAACACATAGACGGATGTTTTGAGGACATCGTCTTCCTCTTCATCTCCAATGGTGAAAGTTCAAGTTTATTCAAGTTCAATTTTATTTCCAATTTACCATATTAGGCCAACAAGTATGCTTATTAAAAACATAAACAAAACTAAGCAGAGCATTACCCAATCGGTACATAATAATGTTGCAATTATTAATTGATGACAAAATTTTATAAATTGCAACAAATAAAAGCAATGTATGCTGTGTTCACTAAAGAATTACGTATTGTACATCATTCTTTAGTGATACATACATTGCTTTTATTTTTAAAATTATAACAAGCGCTCCTTCTGAGAAAACAGTGCCCTGGCCAAAAGTGGCCTATAACAGTGGCGGATCCAGGGGGGGGGGAGGGCACAGGGGGCACGTGCCCCCGGCCAAAAAAAGTGTTAAAATCAGCCCTAAATCCGCCAAAAATGTACTGTAAAACAGCGACGTGCTCCCCCCCCCCGGTCCTTTGTATATAAGTAGCATGGAAGTGAGATAGCTTTGAACCACCATGATTTGGGTGGCATCTGAAATAAAATATCTAAGCTTTGATACCAATTCAAACGAAATTGGAATTTATTAATGTCAAATTTAAGTATGAGAAAAAAAAGAAACCTGAAGGAGCGCTTTTGATAATTTTAGAAATAGTGGGCACTAAAATTATTTGCTATTTTGAACCCCCATAAGTGATGTTTTCCTGACATCTACTAACATCTAGGAATACTGTGTGGGTCTGGACACATGATGGCGTTTTTCTATGCACATCACCGTTTCACTTGGCAGCCCAAGGGGGGGGTAAACCCCCCCCCCCCCCTAGATCCGCCCCCTTCTCCCTCTCTCTCTCTCTCACTCTCTCTATCTCTCTCTCTCTCTCTCTACCTATCTATGACATTCCTGATTTTCTTTCTTTCGTTTTTTCATGACCTCGTAACCACCTCTCCAATTTACATAGGGCCTACTTCTAGTTTCAGGCCTCTAGCTATGATTCGAATTTTAGTCTTCCATCAATCCCAGGTTTAGAGTTGAAGAGCTCAGTTATAGACGATTGGAACTCGGGCATAGCGCCCTCTGGAAAGGCCTGAATGAAAAGGTGAAATAAAATAGAGAAAATAAGAGAATGAGAGAGAGAGAGAGAGAGAGAGAGAGAGAGAGAGAGAGGGGGGGCAAAGAAAGATTATTTGTGTGGTATATAAATAGTTAAACTTTAGTCATCGGTATGAAAGTCAATGGTCAATGACACCGTATATGATGACCAATCCAGAATCTTAACAGATAAACCAGAGAGGTGGTCGAGTCTCACCTCCCTGGAAAAACATAAGATAACAATCATGCCTCACAATGTGCCTTTATGTTGTTGTAACTTTACAATGCCAAGGGCATGCCTAACCCAAAGTCAAAGACCTATGAGTTTACATCTAATCCTTTTTTTTTGCCAGAGACAGTCCCTTCAATCTTCTACAAAAGAAATTATCGAGTGGGGGAGGATCATTATTTAAAGGTAAAGACCCGTAGTGGTAAAATTGCTGTTCAAGGGTTGGGGTGCAAAATATTCCGCAAAATATCCATTCAATATCGTTTAAATATTGCCTTCAGAGGTTTAGATGGCAATACTTCAACCTAAATTCGCAAAAAGCAGAAATATATGCCCAATGTTCAATGTTGAAGTGTATTCGCGATATCTATCCAGGCCGGATCGATATGATTACCAAATATATTAATTAGTGGGCGGTTTCCCGGCAAAATTTGTATCATCTCGTATTAGTCAAAACACATTCTTTCACATGATTGGTAATACGAGCTTCCATTTCATTTGTTGAGAGGGGGGTGTTTCCAAAACTGGTCTATATATTAAACTAGCGCAGAGGAATTTTGTTTGTTATTCCCCCACCTGTCGGCCTACAGAAGCAAGTAATCAAACAATATCATCACACACAGGCATTCATACTCAATCAACAAGAATCTAACTTATCTTGAAATAGACTAGAATATATTAAGGAATTATATACATGTAGGTTCCTATTACTAGCTAATGCAAAACATTTATTTACAATTTATTTACAAATTAAAGAATATTCTACTCCTGGAAACATAGTTAAACTCAATGTGTAATAGAACGATACTTAACCTTTGATTAACACGGTCTTTATTTCTTAAAACAAACCTACATGGACAAAGTAAACTTGGGTGTCACAGTCACGGTGCTGACCGTACTTATCACGGCTCGACGACCTTCAGCCGGAAAAGGCAGGAAAACACATAGACGGATGTTTTGAGGACATCGTCTTCCTCTTCATCTCCAATGGTGAAAGTTCAAGTTTATTCAAGTTCAATTTTATTTCCAATTTACCATATTAGGCCAACAAGTATGCTTATTAAAAACATAAACAAAACTAAGCAGAGCATTACCCAATCGGTACATAATAATGTTGCAATTATTAATTGATGACAAAATTTTATAAATTGCAACAAATAAAAGCAATGTATGCTGTGTTCACTAAAGAATTACGTATTGTACATCATTCTTTAGTGATACATACATTGCTTTTATTTTTAAAATTATAACAAGCGCTCCTTCTGAGAAAACAGTGCCCTGGCCAAAAGTGGCCTATAACAGTGGCGGATCCAGGGGGGGGGGGGAGGGCACAGGGGGCACGTGCCCCCGGCCAAAAAAAGTGTTAAAATCAGCCCTAAATCCGCCAAAAATGTACTGTAAAACAGCGACGTGCTCCCCCCCCCCCCCCGGGTCCTTTGTATATAAGTAGCATGGAAGTGAGATAGCTTTGAACCACCATGATTTGGGTGGCATCTGAAATAAAATATCTAAGCTTTGATACCAATTCAAACGAAATTGGAATTTATTAATGTCAAATTTAAGTATGAGAAAAAAAAGAAACCTGAAGGAGCGCTTTTGATAATTTTAGAAATAAAAGCATCTTCCCTACTAGACACTTCCCCCCCCCCCCCCCCCCCCCCCCCCATTAAACCCCTAAACCCCTCCGTTGAAATACAACCACAGTCTGCATGCAATCGGATTTTGCTTCAGAAGTCGCTTGGAGTTATGTCTGCTACGTAGCCCTTTCATATTTTCGAACCGTTTGTAAATTTTGTAAAAGTGCTGAAAATGTATAATTATTTAAAAGAGATTAAAAGATCATTAACACTGTTAAGACACAAATAAACACAAAAACACATATAATATGAAGAGCTCAAGCTCATATTGTCTGGGAGTAAGAATAGATCATATCGTGAAAACAATAACATACACAAACAGCTGGCCTGGATATATTCTGGTTGACCTTGCAAGGGTCGAAAAGGGGGGTGAATGCGTGATAAGCAAACACCTAGCCAAGGTAAGAGTCACGGGAAAAGTCATGTGAATCGACAGCTAGAGGTAGCCCGTATTTTCTAAACTGACTGACTCAAATAAAAGCTGAGTGAGACTCTTTTTGGTGCCATTAATACAGCCAGCAGTCAAGACAGTGAATCTACGATTAAAAGGTAAGCTGGAATTGGCTGGAAATATGTATTGAGATTGAATGAGTGCGAGTGACTGTTTCTGTGCGACTGAGCCGCGCCTTGCCTGGCCGGGCGTTGGGCCTTGTGATGAGCAGGCAGCAAAGTGCAGTGATGCAGATCTGTATAATGGCATTGCCCATCCTTCTTCTTCTTCTTCCTCTGCTTTTGTCGGAGGCCAGCAACAGGATGTTGCTATGTCCATAAGCAGGTCAATTAGTAATTATTGAGAAGAAAGAGATGAGATAAGGTTTGGATGAATCTCGTACAAGTGAACTTGTAAGTTGTAGATCATCATCATGTAGATTAAAATTAGTGTTGCAGGCAGTATTCATTTACCTTTACCTTTACCTTTACCCGAGATTCTGGAAGAATGCTGTGTTCTCAGCAGTCGGGCTTCCAGTTCAATTCCATTTTCTTCCTTCTCGTAGTTGGGTGTCTTCTTGGTAGGTTTGTCTGGCTCAGTTCTGCGTCAGGTATTCTACTCATATGGGGAGCAGAACCGCTTGTCCTTCCATACTCGATCCAGTAGGGATGTTACAAAAAAATTAAATCTCAGAATTCAAGCTCCTGCTTTATGCCATTCGACAGAGCTTGATAAGACCTTTTATTTGATGCCTCATTCATCATAATAGCCCCAGTAATAAGAAAGTTATGCCAATTTTAAACGCCCGGAAATCATGTATTTAATTGCTTTGTTTTCCTTTGTATTAAACCAAAAGTTGTGATCTCAAATGTGACCGAAAGATTCTATTTCATGACATAAAATTACCCCAAAATGTATGTAAATACACAAAAAACGCTAATCGGGCCGTCATTTTTGCATGACATTTTCACATTCCTCATCCAAAAAAACATATTTCTAATCGTTAGATTTTGCTGAAATTTCACCAAAAGCAAATTCACATGTTAACCAATCGGTCTAGATACCTTTTTTCAAATCCTGTAGGTAGGATCAGGGTACAGAATGGCACTAAACACGGCTCTTGTGAAACAGTGCAGCAAAACAAACCGCCGAAAACATAAATCATAACAAATTTAGTATGAAATGAAAGATAACAATGTCATTCTTCTGATCCAATAGAAATCATGAAACAAAAATCTAATCAGCCCATCAAAAGATCACATTTACGTAGGCTATCCAAATTGGTCTCCAATAGTGCATAACAGCTCCATGGCAGAAACCTTCTTGGCGAAAGCACACACATTGTAACATACCTAGATCCAGTCTGGCTTTAAAGGCATTCACTGTGGTAGCAGTGACTACCTCATCAGGAAGTGTGTTCCAGTCATTGATGACACGTTGGCTGAATGCATCCTGCCTAATCTTCGTTGAGCATCTTTGTTTTACGATCTTTAGACTGTGGCCTCTTGTGTTGCTAGTCGAGTGTTCAAAGAAGGTATCAACTGGGATGCGTTCAAGTCCATGGATGATTTTGAAAACCTGAATCATGTCGCCTCGTCGTCTGCGATATTCGAGGGAGGGAAGGTTGAGCGCCCGAAGTCTCTCTATGTAAGGACGGTTGCGGATGTCATAAATCATTTTGGTAGCTCTCTTCTGCACCCTCTCTATGGTTTTGGAGTCTGTCTTGAAGCGAGGGTACCATATGGAATCTCCGTAATCTATGAGAGGTCTGACAAGGCCTTTGTATAGCTTTGGAATTGTGGACCTGTCTCTGCACTCAAAGCTGCGACGGATGCAGGAGAGTACTCCGTTGGCTTTCTTGACTGCATATGCCACATGGTTATGGAACTTTAGCTCGTCATCAATGAGGATGCCGAGATCTTTCTCCTCAGATGTAGCTTCAAGGACATCATCTCCAAGGGCATAGATGTGTTTGACGTTTCCTGGGCCTATGTGTAGTACTTTGCACTTTTGTGTGTTGAAGTGCATTTGCCATGTATTGCTCCATTCCATTAGTGCATCAAGGTCAGATTGGATTGAGCACAGATCATCTTTGTTGGATGCTTTGCCATACAGTTTAGTGTCGTCAGCATAGATCTTGACAGACCCTTGAAGTCCATCTGGTAGGTCATTGATGCACAAGACAAACATTGTTGGGCCGAGAACACTACCCTGCGGCACTCCGCTCCTTACTTTAGTCCAGTCAGATAACTCATCATTGACTCTAACTCTTTGGCATCTACCTTGGAGGAAGTCTGCTATCCATTCCTTAATTTGGCCACATATACCATATGTCTCAAGTTTTGATAGAAGGCGAAGGTGAGGTACACTATCGAAAGCTTTCTTGAAGTCTAAGTATACCACATCGATAGGGGTTCCTTTATCCAGCATCTCAGTCCATGCCTCCATGACAGTCAGGAGCTGTGTCACACAAGAGCGTCCGGGAACGAAGCCATGCTGTTCATCACAAAGTAGGTCATTTTCCATCAGGTGGGCAACTATCTCATCTCGAATGAGTGACTCCAGAATTTTGCATGGTACTGATGTCAAGCTGATTGGTCTGTAGTTCTTAACATCCATCAGCTGGGTAACAGTGTGAACTTTGTGAATGCTTGACCGCCTTTGGTTGTACGTGCTCACTTTAGTACTCACAGCTGTGCACAGTTAGTCAAGGTTGAAGGTAACTCCAGGAATTAGCTCCGACGCCTTTAGCGTCGGAGCTTCAGAGGCTGCATAAGAAAACGATTCAAACAGCAGGTTGGGTGACATTATCTCAAAATATGCAAAGGGAATAATTACAATTTTGTCTTAAGGTTGCTCGACTCCTCTGGGCATCTCGCAGGCCACTTAAAATTATTATTTGAAGAAGTCTTCAATGGGAAAAAGGGGTTCGTCCTACCCCGACGATTTTTCCATGTTGTACCGTCGATTTAACATGGCGAAGAGAAAGTATGTACATGTATGCGTGGTAGCGGCGCAGCAAATATGATTGCGTGCATACTTTTTCTTCGCCACGTTGAATCGACGAAACAACATGGAAGAATCGTCGGGGTAGGACAAAAAATCACCCCCTTTTTCCCATCGAAGACTTCTTCAAATTATAATGTCAAGTGGCCTGCAAGATGCCCAGAGGAGTAGAGCAACATAGTAAGTCAAAATCGTAATACTCCCTTTGCATATTTTGAGATAATGTCGCCCAACCTGCTGTTTGACGCCTTTGTCATCGGCGTCGGAGCTTCCTGGAGTTAGGTTGAAGCTAAACAAAATCTGAAATGCCTTCTAAATCACACCCCTTCCCGCACCCGATGACCATTGCACACTGGCTTCAGAGTTTGCTTGTGGACTCTTCTTTCCTCTCATACAAAGCATCTTGAAATCGGTCAAGAATTTAACCAGAAATATGAGATTTTGATACCGGAGTGATAGCGATTTGCTTACCTTCCATGTGTTCCTGATGATAATTAGTTAAGGTGCGATTTACATTACAAAAATTCTGCGCCCTTACGTAGTTAAGAGAGTTCACAATGTTGGTTCTGGCAATCACTGACAGACGTCTTGTTAGCAGCCAGCCATGGCCAAGCTATGGCACTTTAACTTTTCATTTCCAATTTTTCATTTTATATTCTCTCAGAGATACCGGTATTGCATGTGATCGCTAATTTCAGTCGATAGTGTTACAGGCTTTTGCAGTGTATCAAGGATTTTGAATTTTGGAACCACACAGTCGAAATGCATCAAATGGGTCTTTTCCATGTGTAACTTAGGCCTAAAAAAAAGATGTTGTATTGCCCTTTGCGACCGACTCAAAAATCTTGAAATCTACGGTCTGGTTTTTAAAAAAGTCTTCTTTTTTTAAAACTGTTTTTTAGAGAAAAAAAATATGAAAGCTTTCAAAACTGAAAAATATCAGCCCAAAGTGAGAGGGGGAAAAAAAAGGGGGAAAAAAAAAGGGGGAAAAAAAGAAAAGATTTCTGACCGACCGATATAACAGTACCAACAGTATATAAACAGACTACATGCAAGTCAAAATTGACAAGAATAATTCTGATTTTCTTTCCAGCCAGCCATCATGGTGGATGCTGTACCTATCATTGATTTTTCAGCTTACAGTTTGGATCGTGAGAGTCCAGACCCCGAAGGATTCCAGAAGCTTGTTGATGATGTACATCAAGCTCTCACTACCATCGGTTTCATGTACCTCAAGAACTTCGGGATTCCAGCTCAAAAGGTAATTATATAATATGGACTGGCCTTGAGGGAGATACCACATAATATTTTCCAATCTAGACTCATATTGCCCCGAGTCAAAGACGAGGGCAATATGGGTCTTGTGAGGGCAATATATGTGGTGTCTCACAAAAGTTAAGCCAGTCAATATTTGTATTAATATCCAAATCAGACATCTAGAGCAAATGCATAAATCAACCATGACAATCTCAAAGAACTGAAGAAACTTTGTCGAACCAGCACTGTGCATCCAGTGCTTGACGAAATTTTTGATACACTGCAAACAGTGTGCTTTTGGTGTGATATTACGTCACAATAGAGTGCGTGCAAAGTGCGCAGGTTCTCGTACGCATAATAGATGCGCAATGAAAATGACAAAATATGGCGCGGTGAATATGAGACTTTATTTCCTGTTTTTTTTTAAACATAAAGTCTATAGGCTTTTTCATGAGAGGGTAATATGGTCTCATATTTACTGATTAGCTCTTTTAGGATTACAAGAAGTGTATGATTTTGTAAAACCACTGCTCAGATGTCTGATACAGGTAATAATCTAAAATAATCTTCCTTTCCATGTCTGTTATTTCGTTACTGTCAATATTTTTTTATGGCCAGGCATGTGACAATAAAGATCACTACATACAGGGTGATATAGAAAATGTGTTTGTTCGTTTGTTTAACCTGTCTGCTAAGAAAGCATGTCTATATTTATAAGTCAGCAATCAGGGACCGATGGCTTTAAGACCTCTCTGAGGGACTTGGTAATTAGTCCAGCTCAAAAGGTTTAGCATGTATACACCAAAGAAGAAGCAATATCGCGCTCGCTTGAGCAGATATTAAATACGTAATATGGTTCATTTTTGCCTGTTTCAACATGATATACTTCATATTGCCTTCAGTGGACTGCGAGCTAGAAACACATGCGTAGCTGTATCAAGTTCACCATTGCTAACGTCCAATGTGAAGAACGTTGCAGTTCCAGCTCAAAAGTATATATCCACACTAGAAATTTAAAGCCACTTGAATGGTTCATGATTGTATACATGTACATATCATGAACAATTGGTGCCTACCTTGCTTTGTGCAAAATTGCACGTGTTGCAAACGGGCAACCATGCAGAGACACAAAGAAAGCAATCAAATAGTTAAAGGAAACCTAAACCCAAAGAATAAGTGTAGGTATTCTGAAAAATGAGACGTATTCCTGCCCTGTCATGTACAATATTCCTTACGAAAATGTACAAGATAGATATTCCTGGCATGATGTGATGCCTGTCAGCATGACATGGGCGCAGCCATTTTCTTAAAAATGTGACGTATCTGTTGAAGTTGTACATGTCTCATGCACCAAGCTTTAGTTGGAAAGAATTTTTTAATCAATAACGAAACCTTTACTTTTCAATGAAAAAAAATAACAACTGAGATGATAGAAATTATATTAGGTGAAAAATAAATAACAGGGGCACAATTGTAACAAATTCATTTATAAATACTACACTATAGCAGTTGACAAATCTATTTCATTTATGAGAAACCTTCAACCCAGAAGAGCACTAACTAATTTATGCAATTTGCGTTCTGGCAATTATAGTACAAAGGATAATAGCAGGTGAATGAAATGCTTCATCACCACACACGTCTGGGAAAGAAGCATACATAAATTTGAATACATTTACTTGATAAACGACTTCGCATAGTACGTCACATTATCAAGAAAATGGCGATGCCCATGTCGTGCTGAGAAACTGTACTTTATTTTTGCTTTATACCTCTCTCATTACACTTTGGCGGGGAATCTTGTAGATGTATGGGTAATAACATAATAAATCTCTCAGAATAAGTAAAGTTATTACTTGGGGTTCGGTTTCCTTTAATTTTCATATCATTTTAAACCCATGATCTGTTGCTCATTCTGTCTTTCATCTCAGATCAAAGATGCTTTTTCCTATTCGAAGGAGTTCTTCTTCTTGCCTCTAGAGACTAAGATGAAATATGTGAGGCCCGAAAATGTCAACCACGGTTACGTCCAGTTAGAAAGAGAAGGGTAAGAACCATAGCACATTAAGAAAGATACATGTAGTTGTGACACATCGTGCATACCAGTTCAAATGTCAACTCATGAAACTCCAAATCCTTCTTTTTTGTATACAATCTCTTTTCACACATGTAGTCATGAAATATCAGGCCTAAAATAAAAACTTGTTGTATTGCCCTTTGGATGCCAAAACATGGGTCGGTCAGTCAGATTTTTTTTTTTTTTTTTTTTTTACTTTTTTTTTGTCGCCCTCTTTGGGCCGATATTTTTCAGATTTGAATGTTATTTTTTTTTTTTTTTTTTCCCGCCCTCTATTGGCTGATATTTTCAGTTTTTAATGCTTTAATACATGTGTTTCAGCGTCATCATTCCAGAGATATCTTTTTCACCTTATAATTATCCATGGTTTGCACGAGTGAGAACGTTGGAATAATTCGATTTTATGCATTTATATCCCATTTTAACAAACAAAATACATATTTTTTTATTCATTTATAACAAAAAAAATCTAAAAACGTTTTTTTTTTTTTACTTTTTTAAAATGCCTACCGTAGATTTTCAGATTTTGGGGTCGGTCGCAAAGGGCAATACAACAAGTTTTTATGTTAGGCCTCATTGACATATTTTGTTTAGATATAAAAAACAACTTTTGTATATTGAAACCAAATGATACTTTTTTTGCGAAACTGCAGGTACAATGACAATATATAATTATAACATTTTTGTTGCGATTGATATCAATCGCAACTACATTGTATGTACATAAGAGAGAGGAGACTGAAAACTTGCAATTGATTAGAGGACTTGTGATTGATTCGGATCAATCACAACTCTTTATAAGACGGAGCGCTGGATTTATATTCCATTCAATACGAAATACCCTCTCTCAGCCATTTACTGATACAATTACGCAAGTCATCCAATCAGTTCATGCACAATGTGCACCATCTCCACTCCCTGAGGAGTATTGCTCCCATAAGCCGGGGCCCTGATTGTTATTATGTATAACTATGAACTCATATATGAATACCAGCCTTTCTTTGCTTTGCCATTGAAAGCCAGGTTGAACCCAGACAGGCCATTCAAGGATCTGAAGGAAGCGTTCAACGTCAGCACGGCATCAGAAAAGAGGGTAAGTATATCCTTGAAATTTGTATTACCAGTAATATGTTGAGAGGGTGACAATACCTCAGTTCATGAATATTATCTGTGCATGGACAGATAAAGGTCATTTTTTAGTCATTTATTTTCTTTATTTCATTTTATTTCAACAGGGTAGCCTCATCGGTAGCTGAGATACATATACTGTTATACCCGGGGGCCCTGCATAAAAAAAAGACATACAAAACTACATAGACATGAAAACATCATTACATGGTAAATAGTAAACATAATATATCAGAAAGAATACAGATAAAATTTCAAATGTAAATGTAAACTCAGCAAGTCAACAACAAAAAACTTAGTCACAATTATAACTAATAAATGACACATATGTAAAGCTTAGATCCTCCTCTTTCATTTGATGCAACTCATATGATACATTTTTCATGTGTGATTAAAAACAATTTGAAGAAAGGTTCATTTGGCGAACCGTGTCTGAATTTCAAAGAGAAAATCACATTTTCAGAGAGATCATTTTTTTCTGCCCTTTCATATGACTTCTCAATCAGGAAAAATGACTGGACAGGAATAACAGAGTTCTGTTTGTTTAAAGTAATGCTTGCATTTCCATAATTTTATTAAACAAATTGTTCCACTGGCTGCCTGCCCTAACAAAAAAGAAGACGAAAAGACTTCACGATCAGCCATGCAGTCTTTTGTCAACTCTGTTTGTTGCCATGGCAGGCATCCAGTGAAAACAAATTTGTTTAATAAAATTATGGAAAAGATCCAAGCTTTACAAATATGTGTCATTTATTGATTATAATTGTGATTTAGTTATGATAAAACATCAATAATTCTCAGTTTCTTTTTTTTCTGCGACGCACTTTATAATATTTTATGCACCGATTTGACTTCTTCATAATATGATGAGAATTTTATCAAAAATGGTGAAGTGAAACTTGATCAGTGAACTTGTGAAGTGGGTTTGCATACAAATACTTGTTACAAAACAGATACTGTAACTTGTTTTTTTAGGGATACAGCGGTCAGACTCTGTCTTTTTATTTTCAACAAAATCTGATATTGCAGAAGGAATGTGTTTTGATATATTCCAAAAGGTTTTGATCTATTCCAAAAGGTTTTGATCTATTCCAAAGGAATGTTTGTCTTGATAAATTGGGCGGGTGTTGACGCAGAGAATTTGATTCTATTTACATAACAGGGTTATGAGCTAGTAAATGGGATTTGTTGAGGTGATTGTTGTTTATCATGCGCAAATACTGGTATGATCGTACTGAACAAATACTCTGTCAAATAGCTGTGAAGGGCTTCATGTACAACTTTGTCATTTTCTGTGACACATGTGATTAAATGATGGAAAAGGAGAGGAGTAATGGAATAAAAATTGAAGACAGTTTAAAGAAAAGTGCAAAGGTGGAGAAGGAGAAATAAAACAAGAAGGACAATAAGGAAAATGAAGGAGACAAGAAATGGGTAGGAAAGAAAGAAAAGCAAAATAAACAACTAAGGGGATGAAGTAACAGTATGGTGCATTTGAAGAAGAAAAAAAAAGAGGGAGAGAGCAAGAGAGAGAGAGAGAGAGAGAGAGTGAGAAAGAGAGCAAGAGAGAGAGCAAGAGAGAGAGTGTGAGAGAAAGAGCGAGAGAGAGCGAGAGAGAGAGAGCAAGAGAGAAAGAGCAAGAGAAAGTGAGAGAGAGAGAGTGAGAAAGAGAGCAAGAGAGAATGGAAGCCACACGTCAATGCTATAGAAGGAAGAGAAGAAGAAGTAGAAAGAGAACAAGAATAGCGGTATAGATAGGGAAGTTTTCGAGCTTCTTCTCTGATAAAGTCATTAAGAACAATCTCAAGTAATATCAGAAATACATAATAATAATAATAATAATAATAATAATAATAATCTTTTTATTAAACTCCACTCCAAATTTTATTTAACCGAAAATGGAATTTCTTTTTGCCCAATTGATCGTGAGCCCGGCAGCCACTGAGAAGCGCCAGTTTGACGTTGCTCTATCCCTTATTGTTGTACCTGGAAGAGAAAAAATAACTGAAACAAAATTTAATAAAAAAACATCTACGAGTGAATGAGTAGTTCTCATCACTCTCAATATGATGAGAATATCACTTCAAACATCAATCATATTTTCAAAAATATTTAGGTCACTTTTCGCAATAATAACAAAATTTTGCAGTCGATTTGAATCTTACTGAAATCCACATGGATTAACATTCCAATCTTGCGTGTATCCCTTGATCTCCTACAATCCATTCACTCTAAAGGTCAAAGATACCTGTCATACAGACTTTGGCTGTTTTTCATTTATTTCATTTTATATTCATATTTTAGCCCAATGCCGATATTCACTGGGTCTCTCCTGTTTTTCAAGTCTGTGGGAATAA